>PVKA01017914.1:0-44837 GCA_004027165.1 Ctenomys sociabilis | reverse complement strand
ATTATTGAATCTTTGATATAATTCAGCTATAAAAAAACCTGTAAATATAATTTCATGTATGCACCTTGTACAATACCAAAACGTTATGAAAACAGTTTGCAATGTATTAATTCATCGACTCTGTATGGTTAAGGTGTCTTGAAACTGTCTGATTGACATTTGTATTTTAATAAAATAAAAATAAATGGAAAAAAAGAAAAGAGTTTAAAGATCCCCAGAGCATGAATATTAAATATAAACACAGTTGCCAAAAGTACCACGTGTACGCCAGGCTCTACCGGGAGTCCACACACATGCTCCAGCAACTTAGGATACTCAGCAGATTCCCTGGCAGGTCTGAGCCTCACTTTCTCCACAGTCCAAAGGGGGACAATACATCCTTCCAGGCAAGACTGGTGAGGGAGAAAGCACTCTTTTTTTTTGATAGAATCATTGCTAGGACGAAAGAATGGTAATTACGTGATAAGCTATGTGCATGGTAGTAATTACAGTATAGCACGGTATAGGACCCTAGAATACAGTAGCATGAATAGATCAGTATAAAGACTAACATGGTCAACCGTGTTCTCTGCTTACTAACATTAAATTGCCTGAGAGTGAAGTGTTTTAAAAATACAGACTTAAAAACAGCTTCAGGGGGCTGGGGAGATGGCTCAGTAGGATAAGCACTTCCCTGGCAAGCACAAGGATTTGAGTTCAATCCCTGGTTCTGCCAAAAAACAAAAAAAACCAAACAAATAAACCAGCTTCACTGATCAGGCAGCAGTACTTGGGACTGAATCATCTCGTCAAAACTTATGAGCGTAATAGGGCTCACACCACACAGGGAGAACAGGGTCAGAGGGCAAGAGAGGATGAGGTAAGACAAGGCCTCGTATTCTCTCAAAGCCAGGCCTCCACATCTGTTTGTTTTGGTGACTGTCCTTGGCTTCCCATCACCGCATTGTGGGGGTCAGATCATACCTGCTCCACAGGGCCAAGCAAGGGCTCCTTCTTGCTTTCCACTGGTGCTAGGGAGAAAACGGGGTATCGCAGGGTGGTGGGAAGTCTGCCACCCCTGAGGAGCTGACTTCTAGTGTTCACCTCTGTGTCCCTGGGACCTTGCGTAGTACAGGGGTGAAAGCAGGTACGAGAGAACTGTCTGCTACATTAATTAAATATCTGATTATAGAATTCTCTTCATCCACTGAACAAGTTATTAACACGCCTTCATCATCTATTCAATTATTCCTGGTGCTGAGGATTGAATCTGGGGCCTTTGCACTGACCAACAACCTCAGCCCTATTTTTATTTTTTATTTTTTGACACTGAGTCTTGTCAGGACAGCTGACCAGGCTGGGTTCACACTTGTGATCCTGCTGCCTCAGCCTCCTGGAGTGCTGGGATTATAGATGTGCACCACGACGTCTGGCTTTGAAGTGCACTGATTGACACAAGGAGATACAGAATATTGGCATTTAATACTTAGAAAATAGAAAGTATAATACTACCTCCTTTTTATAGAGGCACGTATTTAAATACAGAGAAGCATACACAAGCACCTACACAGATAACAGCACACCTAGGTGGTTGGAAGAAATGATGATAAGGATTATTTGTTGGCCAGGGCCTGGAAAGAAAGATCTGAGACATCTTCGCATTTTATTTTGTTATCTTCATCTTATTTTAGATTTCAGACTATATGATTTCTAGTAAAATGCGTGGAATTGAAAGGAAAACACGCCCCTTGGGCTCACTGGCATCACAATCTCATTAGCCTGCACGCCCGACAGCGGGAGCCTGTAGCTTCCCTGTAACCTGCTGCGACGTCATCACTGGTATCCCCAAAACTCAGAGGTGAGAAGAGAAGACTTGGTACTCAGCACTGAGTGGGTGGTACTCACTCCAGAGCTTGCTTCTTGGCTCTTCCTGTCTGCCTGGGAGTGAGTGTGGGGCAGCCAGGGGTTCAGATCCTTGCTCAGGGTGAGGCCTTAGACAGTACTAGCTGTGTGTCCAGACTGGATCTGGCGGAGCTCTGGTGATGAGGGCCTTCCCGAGAAGCTGGCGAGCAGTGTGGCGCTGGGAGGTGACTAACATAGACACACCAATTAGCACTGGGGCTGTGGGGATGATTTTTATGTCCAGGAACCTATTTCCTCTCTAGTATAATAAGAAGACCCAAACATGCAATTTCTAGGCTCTTTCCTAGAATATTTTGGAATCCTCTTCTGCTATGACATCTGCTTGAAGCCCCACTTCTTAAAGCAAGAAAATCAGAACTGACTATTTTAAAGACCCATGACTCCCTCCACCCAAAGTCATGCCTTCTAGGATCTGGAAGGTCCTGGGGAAAGGCATTCTGGAACCCATCCTGGGCTGTGGATGGAAACTCTTGCTGTGAAAAGATGCTCAAGGTGAACCGCTGCAAGGCAAAGAGAGTATGAAGCAAAAGTGAGCAGAGGTTTGCTTGGGGAGGAGGGATGCAGAGACATCCAGAGGGGAGCCACTAGGTTGATTCCTGTGACCTGATTTGTTCTTTAACTGCTGCACGTTCGGCCCCCGGGGATGATGAGTTGGCCTTACACAACCCCCCAGAGACTCTGTGGTGGGCGGTGAACAAGCTGGCACACACGCAGCGCCTAGCACAGGGGCTAGCAGCGAGAAGGTAGCCGTCACTGGTGGCCACCAGGTGACTCCAAACAGTTAACTCGAGCAGGAAGCACACAGTGTCAATATTTAGAATGGTCCTGTTTGACCGAGGTTGGTTCTTCCCTCCTCGGTGTAATTACTCTCTGTTTGGCTTCTTGGTTTTCATAAAAGAAACTTGGCTGGCTAGCTATTACATGTACCAAATGAAGCCGAAGCTTGTGTAAATGTTGAATAATGAATTAAAATGAAATTGCGGCTTGTGACGGGCCTTCCATGATTTAGCGCGGGTTGGAGGCAGCAACTGCTGTATTTACTGCATCAAGCTGCCATGCTGTGACAGCCTCATCACAGCTCCCTTTGGCTGAAAGGTGGACTGAGACCCTCACGGGGGCAGTCAGGGCTGTCCCTGCAAGAGCGCCCCCTTCCAGTCATTCTAGGCTATGCAAGTCTGGACCTGGGTACCAGCTGCTCTATGGAGACGAGGGCTTCGGAGCTGGTGGCGCAGATAGGAAACAATCTTGGGATACTCTAGTATTTAGCAGGCAAGCAAGCATTCAGTCATGCACTTGGGAAGGGATTGGAGACCTCAAGCAGCATCCCTCCGAGAGCCTCTAAGGCTACCACAGCCCAAAATTTGATTCTTTTCTGTACAACTCAGTCAACCTCCACTGCTGGTAGATAGAGGCTGCCCGATTTAGCAAACACAAGGACAGGACACCCGAGTAAAACTGCATGTTTCAGAGAAACAACAAATGATTTTTAATACGAAGATGCCTCATGTAATACTCTAACTGTATGAGGAGCTGTTTATCTGAAATTCATCCTTTCTTTCCTAGTGGTGCTGGGAGCCGAACCCAGGGCTTTGTTGATGCTAGGCACGTGCTTCACCACTGGCCTGCACACCCAGCCTCTCGCAGTTCTTATGTAACTGGGGATCCTGTGGCAGACCTAGTGGTAAGAGACTTGTATGGACCTTTAATTGCTTAGCACTTTACCAAAAACTGAAATAATGTCAAGGTCAGAATGGGTCTTCCGGAGGGAGCTCCAGGGGCTGGGTTTACGAGGCTGACTCGTGTGATTTGTAAGTTGGCAGCATCAATATTGCCAGGATGTTGGCTGGAAATGCAGAAACTGATGCCCCATTGCGGCCCAGGGGCTCAGAATCTGTACTTCAGCAAGATGTCCTGTGGCCATGGCTCTTGTGGACAAGGGTGTTTGAGAAGCCCTGGTACAGGAGGAAAAGAGCTAGGAGTGCATTAACCTGCTTCACTATAGGGATTTTTCTCTATCTATCTATCTATCTATCTATCTATCTATCTATCTATCTATCTATCTATCATCTATTTATCTCATAGATAATATTATTTTGCGAACCTTATATATTGATAATATTGTTTATTTATATAAAGAAATGTACAGATGCCCGATCCCTTGTTTGATCCTTGATTCCTTAATGCTGCCTCCCTCTTCCTTGCGGTTTTATGTAGATACCGTGCTCTCCTTTCCAGGCAGTAAGGGGCCCTGCCTTGTCCTTGCTTAGCAGGAACTGTGTCCTGTGGAATGGCCACAACTTGAGGTCACATGGTGACCTTGCAACACACAATCCTTCCAGAGGAATTCTGTGCGCCCTGGTCACACTCATGAAGTGCGTGTGTGCATGTGTGTGTTTTCCATGACAATTCTGTACTTCACAATCAAGACGACTAATGACTGGGTATTTGAGTGACTTGTAATGTTAAAGGAAGGATTCCAAGTGATGAAGGTCTGACCCCAAGCCCTGTGCCTTTTGTCCATTCCCTTAAACAAAGTAGAGACTGAAACACACTGAAGCATTTAAAAGATTTTTGAAACCTTTTGGAAAGTTCAGGTTAGACAAACTGTTTCAACTATCTAGATATTTTAGACAGCAGGTTTGGTTCTGTCTTCAGGTTTGGTTTTTTTGGAGCTGAGCAGTATTATTGTGCTGATGGCCCTAATGGTCAATTTTGGTGTGCGTATATGAAGTTGGAGTCATCACTGGCTTAACTTTCCCCTTCTCTTTATTTGTTTTAATTTAAGCCCCTCACCCTTTAAAGCAAGCTGAGACTTCTTATTCTTCACTCTGCAAAGACTTTCCCACACTTCCTAGCTCACAGAAATATTCAGCCCACCTGCTTTCTCCAATTTTTTTTTTTCTTTAAATTCTGCCTGTGGTACTGCCCTACCCCAGCCCTACAGTGGATTTTTTCATTTGTTTGTTTCCTTTTTTTTTTGGTGGAACTGGGGATTGAACTAAGGCCCTTGCACTTGCCAGGGAAGCGCTTATTCCACTGAGCCATCTCTCCAGCCCTCTACACTGGGTTTTATACACTTGCGTTTTGAAACACACTAAGTGCCATACATTAGCCCAGTTTAAGCAGAGCAGACCTTGCAGATAACCAAATCCCCCAGCTCCACTTCTATTATTTCCCAGCTATATCTTGGGACACAGGGCGTGGGAGTGCCCCTAGCACCGCTGCATCACTCTGTTGTTCCTCCCATCTGTGTCATCCCCAGGAAGTGAAGAATCTTGGAAGGTGAGAACAATGGATATTATGGTTACTATTGCATATAAATCTCAAGATGGGGCTCAAGCATTTTGGGGTACCAGTGGGTAAAGGTTAATCTTGAATTACCTAGAATTGTGGACCAGCTTCACTTCTGCACATCTTCCCATGACTCACAGCACAGCGCTTTCTTATGTATTAATTGACTATTGTTTGGCATTAAATGGACTATTTCAATCTTTTAAGCTGAAATATTTTTATGTAAATTACACAAATTGATTGTACTGCTTATAATAGTGTGGTGTCAGTGAATAATCTTTTCAGAATTTAGAAATAACAGGAATAAGGATGACCCACATGGGTACAGCAAAGTAGCTACCACCAGAATACCAGGGTGTGGTGTTTGGGAGCAGACATGAGGTGGTTGTGATGCATCACACATGCTTGAATTCTGGGCTGGAGTTTTGTTTGTTTCTGATATTCTGCTTAGGCCTTTAAGAGTTTTGTCCAACACCTTAAGGGCACTCAGTTAAATCCAATAAGCCAAGGAACCACGGTAATGGAAACATCACTGAAAATGGTGATGGACATACGGATTGGTGTCCTGGTTGCCAAACAGAAAGATGGCACATATATGATTATGGCTTCTTGAAAGTCTATGAGGAACAAGTAGCATTTATTCACTCATTCATTCACCAAATACCCAATGATGGATTTATAAGTGTATAAATTATTATACAAAGCCAGTTATACTCAAACACAAGAGATGCATTTCCTAAAACCTTCCCTTCCAAAAAATCATGCTCTCAAAGACTTCAAGGAAACATAAGAGTGGGACAAACCACTCAACATCTAAGCCATTTTGGAACAAAAGATAATGATCGTTCTCAAAGAAATATTACCATTGGTAAGAAGATCATTTAGTTTCTACAGCAGAATAGTGTCGTAGCTACTAAATACAGTGAATGTTTATTAAGCGATAGATTTTTGAAGGTGACAGTGCGTGGAGGGGGTGAGGTGAGGGGGAGGGGGGTGCTGCCAAGGCTGTGGAGGGCCACGTACTACAGCGCTTCTAAAACAGAACTTGGAGACAGCTCAAATAAGAGGAAAGCTCAGGTTTTCCCCAAAATAGACCTTGAGGTCAAGGTTTCAGGGCAAGTAATTTAGTGGAACATGACCCCAGGGAGTACCAGGAGGGGGTAAAGAGACAAAGCCACAATAAACCGCATCAGTGAGCTGATTATCACTGTGGGCCCTCGGGCTCCAACCCAGGGGCCCCGTCAGGCTGCCGCTCACCCTTGGGCACGCTCTCCTTGGCATCTTCTGCTCTTTGAACTGGCTGAGCAATGTTTCCTGGAGCCTGAAGAACATTTTTGTTCAGAAAGGAGGAGAAAGTGACACGTCCTGGAATCTTCTGCAGGGGACCTTGGGAGAAGGAGGGAGGCTGGGAGTGTCCAGGTGAGACGCCCACACAGTCTTTTAGTAGGGACTTGGTGATGGTGGACAGGGCACCAGTGGGTGATGTGCTGGTCACTGTGTTCCTCCTCATAGCTCTTGTGCTGTACAACAAAACAGAGGAGGGTTAGAAATTCACAGGCTGCCTGAGAACTGAGGAGACTTCTGCAGCACACCGGCCCTGAATCCTTACTTAGGAACTGGGCACGGGCATAATTTGCATTCCAGAGCCCATGTGTTTGGAAGAGAGCTGAGGCTCCATGTTCCATAAAATGCTGAAGAGCTCCTGACTATGAGAAACTTTCAGACTATGGAAGGGAACATTTTAGAGTTCAGAGAAGTGAGAGGAACAGCAAAGGAGGGGTCTCTAACTCCAGAGAGATTGAGGGATGAGAGGATCAGGGGAGATGTTGAGCCTGAGTTCTGAAGAGTGAGCAACAGGGCACTTCCAGGAGATGGGAGAAGAAGTCTGGGGAAGGGACTGCATAAGAATCTAGGGCAGAGCCTTGTAGGTCACTCGAGACCCCCTGGGTGGAAGACGTCCAAGACAAAGACTTTAGGCATTTAGGTCTTCAGAGACAACTCAGAAGCTGGAAGCGGTAAGGTAGGGGCTCCCCTGGGCTCTTGCATCACACAGCTTCTACCTGGTTGCAAGTAGTAGATAAATAATAAATGCCAACCCCTTCTGTCCCTGGGATCGGTGTCCTGCCTTGACCTTGCTTATCAGATCTGGTAGGAGGCTGAGGTCCTCCTCCCCACGTGTGGTCATTCCATTTCCCGAGGCATTCTTCAGGAGCTGCCCGGGCTGCTTCTCTGGACGTCCTCCAGGTAGGTAATTATCTTGCCTCCTGTTCGAACTCCTCCATGGTTTCAGCTGTAGTAAAGAGCACTCTCCTCCCTTCCCATGTGATGGGCGGCTGGTGCTGAAAGGTTTCATTCCAGAAATCTGTTACCTTCTGCCCTGGAGCTTGGCTAGCATTCAGGGTGGGAAAGGATGTCTGAGGACATCTTGGCTTGGTCTATACTTACTGAGACAAGTAAGAGAACTGAGACTAATTTCCTGATCAATTGAGCACCAAATGTAAGTTTCTTCTCCCATAGGATCTCATATATATATATAACTAAATTGTTCAGGAAAAAGAAAAAGCTCCCAATTCAAAGTTACTGACATAAAATCCATATGTTTTAGCTCATCCTAAAAGCATGCTGTTTTGGCAAAATGGCCAGCAACCATGATGGTTAGATTTTCCAAAATGACACAGCGTCTGAGATGAGACTGTCCTGGAAAACCTGTCTATCTAGAGGTTGAATATCCCTTATCTGACTGCTCAGATAAGAGATCTGAGATCCCAAATACCAAGAGTATTTGGGACCTCAGATCTTCTGTGAATATTTGAACATATATATAATGCACTCCCTGGAGGATGAGACCCAACATTGAACCACAATACCTGTAGGTTTCATATTCACCTTAGACAATCTTCTACAATATTTTAATTTTATGCAATATTTTCACGGCTCCTGCACTTGAACTGCGACCTATCATATGAGGCCAAGTGTACAGTTCTTCACTTGCAGTATTCCTTTGGCACTGAAGTGGTTTAGATTTTGGAGTGCTGTGGATTTGGGGGCTTCAGATGTCCTACCCATATTTCTAGCATGTACCACATAGATCTGCCTACCTACTTATCCTCTGCCTTCTGTGCTTTACATCCATAGCATCCAGCTGGCAGCACACCACCCCAACACTGAAGTTCCTGGCACTTGGTCAGTTGAGGAGCAGCTTCCAAGTGCTCATGGTTGTATAGGCCTCTGAAATGCACAGTATCAAAATGCACAGTGAGAAATAGTTCTTCTCTGGCTGCTCTTCACTTCCAATAGTATACAATACAGCATAACAGGCCTAAGTTTAAATTCTAGCATCATCATTCTTGTGGCCCTTGGCAAGCTAGGGAACTGTACAAGCCCATAGGGTCTTCACATATAAAATGCAGTGCTAACATTGGGAACTACCATGGAATTATCAGGGACTATAATAGAGTGCATGAGATGCTGCAGTTCAGGGCCACGGTGTTTGGTACACAGTGGCCAGTGTGAGTGTTTGCAATTTACTCCAAGAAAAGTCACCCATCAGAAAAGCCTAGTACTGCTAGCAGGCTGTCCCCTAGTGTGTGGAGAAGAACTGGTCTCTGTAACTACATGAGACGGTGGTTAAGAGCATTGGCTGCATGGCCACGTAGACCTGGATTAGAACTCTAGCTCCTTTACTTGTAGTCCTGAGTTCCTAGACACATGCACTGACCTCTCTGATCCTTGGTTTCCTCATAGTTAAAAAAAGACATTGAGGATACATTATAATTACTCTGTATGACCTCACATGAAACTTGCGCTAGGGAGCACTGACTATGTCATTACTATTAGTGATCACGAAAACAAAGCATTTGGTGGCCTTAGGAATCACTCATAGCTACTTTTAGTCTTTGTGAGCTTAAAATATCTATGATTTGATACTTACCAAAAGCTCGGCTGGAATCTACTGGGGGGGATGGCAGGAGGGGCATCCATCCCTCCACATCAGCTGTGAAGCAGCTTGGATCCTCTTCACACAAGCAGGGCATGTGTGCGCTGCCTCCTCATGGTGGTGTGCCTTTAGCTCCTGTGGGGAGCACCTGGCATGCCACTCACACGAAGCCCATGTTTGGGCTTGGGCAGAAACACTGTTGAAACCAAGGTCTCCCTCCTTCAGTCTCCCTGTCTGAGGACCCATGGAAGAAAGACCTCTTACGCTGCGGTTCCTTGAAATTCCTGCACTTTCTCCTCGGCTAACTCTATACTTTTTTTTAAAAAACCTATTTCACTTTGAAATAGTTATAGTTGTATGCAGCTTGTAAATATCATATAGGATGTTCCCACGCACTGCACCCCAGGTGACCATGGCACAAAATCAAACGCAGGAAGCTGGCATTACTTCCACCAACGCTGACGGACTGGATGGCACATATAGCTGTTAACAGCCTCGCTTTCTTAGCATCTTCCCCTTATTCCGCCTTCTTTTTTAGTGGGTCCGAAGGTGTTTCTGCATTATGCACGTGACAACTGCCTCCAAACTTTTTAGACAGCAATTTGGGAATAAATTAATGAATTAAATATCCTCGTGGCATCAGTGCTATGCTCCTTAGTGTTTGGAATTCAGTGTTATCCAAGTACAGTCACTCCATAGCCAGAAGGAAGCTCTGGTTCACGACATCTCCTCTCTGTACTATAGGCCATGGCCAGAGCATTCAGACACAATGAAATATGTGTGGCCCAAGGATAGCTACTTAGCTGACGAAAACTCAGGATTTCAAATTAAAAAATCAGAATGACAATCACTACACTAATGATAGTCATAGTAGCTATTAGCTTTTGCCAGTACACCATGTGCCACTCTATAGGGTAATTTAGGTGCACATTTATTTTAATCCCTCTAGATTATCCTATAGTTAAATACTGTCTAGACATATTCAAGTCTCACAATAAATTTATTATGCAGCCACTTATCTGCTTCACAAACAGGGAGATGGAGGCTCAGGCAGGTTTTCTGCCCAGGGTTACACAGCTGATAGGTGACAGATGGTCAAGCCCAGAACCACCTCTACAAGAATGCTTGGAACCCTTTACTGACGACTTCACCTTAGCCCAGTGACATCATGTGGGGGGGGGTGCTGTGAGCTTGACCTTGGTTTTGAAGCGCTGCCTTGCTCAATTTGTGACTTTTTCTTCAAAATAAAACTGTAAAAGATTTTGTACTCTATTTAAGGTTGGTGTATTTTAGTATCATTGTAAAACTACCTTGTTAATATTAGGGATATGATGATTATTTTTCCCCCAATGGAGAGGTTGATATATTTGTCATGTTTAGAAAATACTGATCCAGAGAGTTTTTACTTGCATCTGTCTTATCTCAGACAGGATTTGCCACCACAGAGGAGAGGGTGAGAACCCATTGGAACAGGTAGGAGAAAGAGGGATTTGAACCAGCTTTGGGAGATGTAGAACTCAGAACATGAGTGCCACCTTCCACTAAGGTGATTTCATTGTTTTAAATTAATTTTTATCACCTTTATGTCTTTCATCAACCAACACAGCAGCAAGACTCAGAAAACAAAGTCACTGAAGTATCCCCCAGCACGTTGGCACTCTTTCTTACCCTATTCAGAACAATGCCTCTCCTTACTCGGCTCTCTTACACAGCCAAACTGTTTGTTCACACCAGCACCTGCGAGAAGCCTCCTTTTGCTAACAATCCAACACATATTGCCCTTGGATGGAAGGCAAAAGTATGTGAAGAGAAGCTTCTAGATCTACCTACTTATTTTCCAGATTCATATAATTGACCCATCATTCAGATCACCCATTAAATCTTTTAAAATTATTATGTATTTGGTACAGGGTCTCACTACACAGCTCAGACTCATAGTGATCCTCCTGTCTCAGCCTCCTCCATGCTGAGATTATAGGTGTGCACCACCACACCCAGTTTTGGGGCCTGCACAGCATGCAGTACTCAAACCCCGGTCTTTGCGCTTACCAGGCAGGTGCCTAGACTGCCAAACTATCTTCCTAGCCCCAGTTTACTCATTTAAAGTGGGAAGTCCAAATGGGTAGGAGTTTATTCACAGAGTAATGAAGCCACCGCCACAATCAATTTTAGAATCTTCATCAACCAGAAAAGGCCCTTCAGAAGCATTGTGAGCCATCCCTGCATCTCATCACCATTCTTTCATCTTCAGTTGTCCAGCTCTGGCCCGGCGCTCTCCACTCCCGATCTCTGCATGTTTACCTATTCTAGAGATGCTTCTCACATTCCTTCTATCCAACGGTGACTACACATCCTCTAACCAGCCTCCCCATTCTCTGGCAAACTGCTATTCTGTTCTTCTCAAGAGACCAATTTTGGTAGTGGTGGGGAGATTCCATGTATGAGTGAGATTATAAGATATTTATCTTTCTGTGCTTGGCTTCTTTCAGTTCTCATTCTCCTGCTTCTGTTGAGCCAGTGGTGAAAGCGGGCAGCCCTATCTTATTCTAGATCTTAAGGGAAAAGTTGTCAACACTTACCAGTGCAGCGTGATGTTAGATGTGGGTTTCCTTACCTACGGTCTTATTGGTTTAATTCCTTTTAGATGTAGCTTTTGAGAGCTTTCCTTACTATCTATCTATCAAGGGCTATTAAGTGTTGACAAAATTTTTTTGAAACTACTGAAATGTGTGTGCCTTAGTCCTTCACTCTACAGTTTCAGGTTGCTTCTTCTCATCTGGGGAGCTAGAAGGAGGTCCTTCGTCCTGCATGGCTCCAGAAGAATGTGTTTCAAAAAATGAAGCTTCATGCTGGTGAGACAGCTCAGTGATTTAAGTGCCTGCCCAGGCAAGCACATGGACTGGTTTGGATTCCCTGCACCACATGCTGTGCCCCTCAGTGGCACACTGAACTGGCCACTGAGACCGGTTGTGTTGGTTCACACCTGCAATCCCAGTACTGGGATGGCTGAAAACGGGAGAATCACTACAAGTCTGAGCTAAAATTTAAAAACTGAAGCTTGGTCGAAGCAGGGGACACTTTCCAGGTAGAACAGAATTTGTCTTCAGTCATAAAATAAGATGCTGATAAGGAGAGGTGAAGGAGGAACCTCCTTTTCCTAGGGAGGTACCAGGCCAACAGAGCGAATGACTGGAACTCAAAGCCCCTCTCCAAGAAGGGTGACTACGCAAAGGTGTGAACATCAGAGCATGAACAAAACCAAACCCACATGGCACATGGCTGAGGTGCTTGGATGGATGTGAAATGATGGGGAGACGCTGCAGATCTTTGGGTAGGAGATTGGGATGAAATAGATGAGGTTTTCATGCCAAGGGAGGAAATGACCAGAAGAAGAGCCAAGTTGCTGACCACCCAGAGCTTTGGTTGGGGTTTACAGACTGGAGCATAAACCAACATGGCAGGTGGTGAAAGCCTTCCCCTGCTCCCCAGGCAACAGGGAGGAAGACATTCCCACAAAGGATTTATTTACAGGCAACAGTGTCCTCAAATTAGCTGTGGCTGGGACCTCAGCCTGCCTGGTGGCTTTCCACATTTTGGTTAAACTCATAAATACAAAGGGGAGCTTTTAATATTGCTTCCTCTTCCTGTTGGCAAAGCCTGTGCCTGTGACATCTTACTGGGACCCCAAAACCACAATGTGTCTCCACAAGTACATTTCTGACAATCCTAGGCAATAGCTCATTCCAAAAGACTCTGTCCAGGAGAGCCACTGCAATCAGTTTTCTTTCTTTGGGTTTCTATCATGAAGAACTTGTTTGAAGGGCTCATGCAGAGAATTCAATTTATATCATCCAAACAGGTAAAATGCAAAGTGTACCTTGCTGACTCCTGGGGTCGGTGACAGTCACCAGGTTTACCTTCCCTGCTTCCTGGTGTTAAGGGCCAATGCATTAACATGCATATGTTCTAATTAAACAGGGAGTCCTAACAAATATCAGGGAAAGGTAGCAATTAGTTAATATATTATTTAAGACTTTACCACACTTTAGATATCAGAGCAGTTGTTCATTCTGAGTAAGAGATATTTGCTATTATTAAAAGCTTGTGTCTACCAAAAACAGAATATATGTCTAGATTTGCTTGAATCTACTCTAAGGAGCAATAATATTTTCTGACAAATGCCTCAGATTGGGGCATGGGGTCTAAAGTTAAATACATCAACTTTCTAGCAAATATAAGGCTACTCCATAGATTGCTGCCTGGATTCTTTCCTGTATATTAATCTGTTCATAATCTTTAAGGCTCTGTTGTCTTTAGAGCACTATGTTTGTAGCTGTAAGGAAGCTGAAATGTAGTTATTATTCTACAGTAGTTCTGACACTTCTCTTTGATGCCATATATAGCTAGTCATTAGTAGTGACAACAAAAGTAATAATTGCCTGCTTAAAGATTCTTTGTTTTTGGCTGTGCCATGGATAAAGATACTTCTAAAAATGTAAGGATTCTCCCATCTATAATTTGTTAATTTTCCATTTAATAGTCAATGAGACTCTTTGAAATAAATAGGGAGAAGGGAGACAGGACTAGCTACTGTGAATGAAGGAAAAGACATTTAGCCCAGAGAGGTTTAATGACTGAGCCAAAACCTCAGAATTAGCGACAGGACTGACTAGAACCCGAAGTGGACCTGCAGACACACAACAACGTTCTCTATCTGTGCACTGTCTGGACTTTCAGTTCTAGCATTTTACTACACCCCTTGTACTGTAACAGAAGCAACCTGGAATGCTAAGGAGCTTTGGATGTAAAAAGTCTTCCAGGATGGTATGGAAAATTTTCTAAGTTTCATGAAATTTTCTGGCTTCATAGCACAAACGCAGATGGGTGCCTTGACTGAGACTTGACACCAGTGTCTCATTCCAAACAAGAGAAATTATGAACGGATGTTTAAAATTTAAAAAATAATAATGAGTAACCAAGGATGAAAGCAGGAACTAGAAAGATCCAGATGCTAGGGATGGGGAATGGAAGTTACAGGGGCAGGGACCTGCTGGGTACCATGGGAGGGGAGAGAGGTGCCTGATGGGAAGGGGGTGGAGCTCAGGGGCTGGCACTGTACCATCCCCCGGTCACTGTCCCCAGATGCTCAGGCCGGCATCGTGAGCAGTGACACGGTGGTGTATTGGCACAGGATTCACCTTGGACTGTGAACCACAACATATTTACCCCAAGAAGTAACTGGGATCCTAAGCTGGGTCTGAATGACACTAGCTGGTGGAGGCCAAATTCACCCACCGTTGGGGGCATAAGGGTATGACTGAGCTTGCTGAGGGTCCCTTGTCCCAGAAATCATAATTAAAATACTACATGGTTACAGTGCTAAGAGACTAGCTGGAAGAGTAAAGAACACATAATCTCCCTGCCAGGAGAGGGAGAATTAGAGAAAACAATCCTATAAAACACATGGTCCATTTAATACAAAAGCAAGAAAATAATTTTCAAAATTTACAAGGGTAAACAAAAGCTATGACATGATAATATAAATAAGCAAACCATATAAACCATCAAATTAAGTGGTCAGATTATCTGGAAGCAGTATGTTCATCTAAAACATAAGGTCACTAAAAGGCTGGAAAAAAGGACAAGAATGAACAAATAACTATAAATAAATAGATGTTATATACTTGTATACATATACATATAAAAACCACACACACTTTAAGACCAAAAGCATTATTAGAGACAAAAATGTTGTCTATGTAATGATAAAAATCACAACTCACTAGAAAGCTACAATTCTAAATTTGAACACCAGTAAAAAAAAAATCGGTATAATGGTATCAAGACCTGTACCCTTGACAGACTTAATATGTGGGTGACTATGACATTGTCTTCTGAGGTGAGAATTTAGTGTTCATATATAATATCTGAACGATGCAACCCACATACTTAATATAATTGATAGGAACAGAACTTGTACACAGTTGGAGAATATAAATGCTTCTTAGGCATGTACAAATCACTTATAAAAACTGACCATGAATCATGTCATAGAAATCAAGGCTATGAAAGTCTCAATAAATTCCTAAGAGGGCTGACCAACTAGCTCAGTGGATTCAAGCACCCTCAAGCAGCCACAGGGGCCGGGGGTTTGATCCCCGAGCCTGCTGTACTGGCTCTGTTCCCCAGGGTGTTCTGTGATGGCAACTGAGACTAGGTATAGTGGTGTGAACCTATAATCCCAGCTCTTGGGAGGCTGTAAACAGGTAGATCACTATGAGTCTGATCTAGTAGTGAGACCCTGAACACCCTGTGACCCTTCCCTAAAAAAATACAATCAATCAATCAATCAATCAATCAATTCCCAAGGATTTATAGCATACAAACTACATTTCTGAACATTGCACAGTTAGCAGGAATCATGATGAGAAAGAAAATACACAAATATTTGAGAAATAAGACTTTTATTTCTAAATAACATAGGTCATGAAATAAAACATGGCAGACAACTGAAATATTTATGGCTAAACACAAATAGAGCCTTGTCATATAAAAGAACCTGTTGGATGCGGTCCAGGGCTGCATGCCCAAAGATGTGTGCTATAACTAAAACTGCTTCTATTAGAAACTAGTCAAGAATCCCCCCTGAGAAAATTAGAAAATGGGGTGACATAATGTATGTCTTCCGTTTTTCTCTCTGATAGAAAACATTGAATAATGCTACGCTTAGCGCTGACAGAACTGATCTGCCAGAAGGTATCAGAGGCTTATGCAAGTGAGCCGGACTCCAGAGTGAACTTCAGCGGGAAGGTAAGTGTGTGGAAAGCAGTGCCCCTGGGAATGCTCTGGGAGGGAAAGAATTAGAGTGGAGAAGCGAAAGGTTAGAGCCAGAGAGACGGGAGGCAGTTTGGCTGGGAGCAGAGCCTGGACCTCCAGGAGACAGCGGCTGCAGAGAAGCAAGGCTGCAATTCACGTTCAGGGTTCTTCAGAGCTGCTTGTCAACACCTAAGCTGCAAGTGCAGAGCATGAGGTGCCCAGAAACCAAGCAGGAAGCGGTGAGTGCCGGGCTAGGGAGCTGGGGACAGACTCTGAATGGACACGAGAGGAGCTGAGAGCAGCCCAAAGGGACCAGCCCCAGGGAACACCCAGGCTCCCGCTGAAGACACCTGGAGGCTGCGCTCTAGGAAAAGGAGCCGTGCTTCAGAGCAAAAGCAAACTGAAATCAGACTGAAGTCCAGCCTGCCCTCCCCTGCCCTCCGTCCCCACGCCAGAGCCCAGGTGAGATTGTTCTGCGGGGCGCTAGCTTTGGCAGGGGTGTGCAGCTATTTAGATTGTCACAGCCGAAGTTCAACATTCCACAGAACACTGCCACCCAAGTCTGGAAACAAAACCAAATGCCCAAAACCAAGTTCCAGGTAACACAGCCAACAGACATAGTTCATCAGGTGATCACACAATGATTGTATTCCCCCAGGGAAGAGAGAAAAAAACAAAAAAACAGACGGTTTCATCAGAGGGATGCAGCATAGAATTTATAAGGACTCAAACAGAAAATTTAGAGGTGAAAGTTTTATTATTGTTATTGTTTGCTAGATTAGTTGAATAGGGTTTTAGACACAATAGAAGTATTAGTGAATTGTTAAATAGGTTTGTACAATAAATTTCGTAGTTCACCATACAAAAATCAACTGCACTCTATACTACTAGAATATGGCTAAAATATGTCATTGGCAATGGCAAAAATATCTAGCAGGATCTGTGAATATACGTATCTGAACCTTTACAGAGAAATCTGTAAAGATGTAGGTAATTGAAGGCTTTCATATTTATGGATTATACCAAACCATTCCAAACTTTAAAATATGTATTGAAACACCTGGAATCTTGTTCAAATGCAGATTTCCATTTAGTTAATATGAGGTGAGCCTTGAGGGTTAGAATTTTAACAAGTTCCCAGGCCTTCCAGTCCATAGGACAACTTTGAGGATTGTAAATATTAAGTATTTAGAAGATCCAGCTGGACATGGTGGCACACCCCCATCATTTCAGCCCTGGGAGGCTGGAGCAAGATGATTTCAAGTTTGAGCCCATCCTGCATGACTTACAATTTAGTGAGACCCTGTCTCTAAGTTAAAAAAAAAAAAAAAAAGAATTTAAAGGCTCACATTTATCTCAGTATGAGGACCTTGGCTTTAATCCTCAATGCTTCAAAAAGAAATAAATAAAAGGAATTTAGAAGACTCAAGAGGATTCAGATTCTACAAAATTGCACTAATATTTCAATGCAGTTCTAATAAGACATGAATTCTTTGGCAGAGCTGGAGAAGGTGGCCCTAAAATGCGTGACAGTGTGTCACAACAGCCACAGCAATTTTGAAGAAGAACCACACTGACTAGGGCTTATCCTCTCAACTACTAAATCTTCTTATAAAATTCTGATAAATTAAAAGGCATGGAGTTGGCAGAGGAGACAGTTAAATCAATGGAAGATGAAGTGAACACGTACCGATATGCAAACCTGAATGAAGCACAGAGCAGATGGAGGTGAGCAGTGAGGGAACAAAGAAAATTTAATAAAAAATTATGGGCACCATCCACTCATTCATATGCAAAAATAAAAATAACATTCAAAACACATCTTATACCACATTGAAAAAAATCCTTCAAAGTAGGCTTCTCTACTAAGTTTAAATAGCCACACTGCTGTTAAATTACGTGAAAATTTCTGTAACCCTCAAGTCACTAATTTTTAAAAAGTGAAAGATGATTCTCAGGCTAGAAGAAGACATTGTCTGTGCACGCTGCTGGAGATTAATTAGCATTCTAACGTGTTTAATACACCCCTAAGTCAAGAAGAAAAGGAAGCTAAGAAATAAAAGAAACAAGAGGGAAAAACTCAAATGGAACCAGTGAAAGTATGAAAAGATGCCACACTTCCCTGCGGAGCTGGACAACACACAGGATTCCAACCCCCTGACTGGCAAACATGGAAACGCTGATTAATAAAGGGCAAAGTGAAACCACAATGATAGCAAGCTGGAGGGTAAATCATGTGTAACTTGAGACAGCAGTTGGACAACACAGATTTTTATTATGCAATAGTTCCTTTCTTAGATTTTTTTTTTTCCTGAAAGATTCTTGCACCTGTGGGCAGGATAGGCTACAAAAGATATCACAAAGCTGACAGCAGCATTTTGATATCTGCAAAAAAATAAGGAGACACCTAACTGTGTCTAGGCAGTAGAAGGCATAATTAAATCATGTAAAAGTCAAGCCATGCATTAAAATATAGAATTGAAAATAATAATCGAGAGCAAAGTGTACCAACACGGCTAATAAAATTTTAATTCAAAACTGAAAGTGGTCCTTTCGATACAGTGTGGCACCGTTCTGTATGTACACAGATCACCATCACACATTATTTGGAGTACTGTATACAGATATAGGGACCCAGCACCAACAAACTGAGCAGTATTCATCTCTCGAAGTGGGAAGGGAAGTTTTGTCTGTTGATCTAGGCAGTGGCTACACAGATATCCACTGCACCATTCTGTCTTTTGGTATGTCTGAAATATTTTATTACATAGCAACTTTAAAGAGGTCTAGAAATGATACAGGGAGGACTCTCTTAGAACAAAGGCCTTAGCTGTTACAAGAGGAGGCCTCCACAATACAGGTACAGTGGAGGACAACGGTTGGGCATTAGATAGCAGCAAAAATGTAGAAAAGCATTCCAAGAAAGCCACCCCCACACCAGAGACTCAGCAGATAGGATTTATAGTTGAGAAACTAAAGAAAATAAGAGTGGATCCCAAAGGACTTCAAAATGAGTAAGTTTTGTAAAATTGTTCAAGAAGAGAAAGGCATCAACTGATCTCATAATGGTAGACATCGGTATGTAACAGAGTAAGAAGACTTGAAAATAAACACGCATGCTGTAAGTGAAAAATATAGTAGTCATAATCACAAAATTCAACAGAACAAGTCAAAGAAGATCAATGCCAGACTTTACAAACCAGAGGATGGATCTGAGGGTGGGATTGAGAGGCCCACACACGTGCATGATAAGGAGTCAATAGGAGATGGGACAGATAGACCAAAAGACTTCAGTGTTACCTGAGTAAGGTCCCAGAAGGGGTGCAGAGGCAGAGCGATAACACACAGGTATGTTGGTGGAGAATTTTCTAGAAAGTCACAAGATCTCTGATTGGAAGATCACACATTGTGTCCCAACATCAGAGGGAGGGGAGGAGGGGGCATGGTGGATGAAACGGAATCTAGAAAGGAAGAGTAGAATCCAAGTGGTGGTAAATATATTCATATGTTTCCAGATAACTGAGAGCTGGGGGTAAGAAGACCAGGAAGGAGTGTGAGTTTTAAAGGAAGGTTTTATGAAGCAGGAGTTGCTCTGTTACAGGAGGAGTTCAAACAGAAATAGAGCATCCAATTTCCCTTGTCTTGTTTGAGTAAATATAGATATCAATAAACTTTGGACTTTATTAGATGCCCATAAAGTTAGATATGAGTCTTACAAATTTAATGATGATGGCTTAGAATTAGAAAAGAAATACATACATTGTGAACTAGTGAACTAATCATTGAGAAACTCAACAGAAGGCGGAAGACTAAGAAAGAAGGTGGAACAAGAGCTTGGAAAGAAGAGAGGATGGGGCGAGGAGCAGCAAGGAGAAAAGTGAATAAGAAACCCAAATAAGATGTTGGAATTAATCCAAATATGCTGATGGCGCAATCAATTTGTGACAAGAGTTTTGGTGCATGCTCCCAGCTAATCAGGTTCTAGCCCAGAGCTCTCTGTGAAGGAGTTCTGTAGCTGAGAGGAAAGCTGATCACCAGCTGCTGGAGGCCGAGGAAATGACTGAACCATCAGAGGGGCTGCTGCAGTGGAAGGGCGGGGAACCCTGTTCCCTCAGGGCAGAGCTGAGGATTCTCTGAGAAATAGGGAATTTGGACTGTGGACTGAAGAGTGATACCCTCGCTGCAAGGGTTTTGAAGAAATATCCAGAAATGTGAGCGTCAGGTAGGTGGCTTTTCTATTTCTGATTTTTTGAGGGACCATAAAGGTGATTCTTCAAATGATGAGGACAAGAAAAGATTTCAAAGGAAAGATGACATCTGTGTTTGGCTTTGAAAAATGATAAGAATCTGGCCACAAATAGGTCAAGAAGGAAAAAGTCTACCTTCTAGATGTTGATAATAATAGCTGGCAATTAGCACTTATAATAATTGAATGACAATAGACCATCTCTGATAGGACTAAACAAGAAAAGGGGATACAAAGGAAGGACAAGTCTGTGTTTGTATATGCATAATAGTTAGGATAAATATGCACCTTGTACAATACCAAAAAGTTATGAAAACAGTTTGCAATGTATTAATTCATCGACTCTGTATGGTTAAGGTGTTTTGAAACTGTCTGATTGACATTTGTATTTTAATAAAATAAAAATAAATGGAAAAAAATAAGAAAATAAAAAAAAGATAAATATGCAGCTACTTTTGCATAATTCTATGAAAAGAAAGATTTGCACCAATGGTAATTGGGCAGGATATCCTGTCTGCTTCTTGTACTATGGATAACCACTAGGAAGATAATGTAAAAAGTATTAATTATTGAAACTGCTATAAATCATCTTTTAAGAAAAAGATAGGTATGCAGCTACATTCTCTTAATTCATTGAATAGAAGCATCTGTTCTAATAGTGTTTGTAAACAGAATATCATGTATGCACCTTGTAAAATAAAAAAAAACTACTATGAAAACTATCAATGTATTAATTATTAAATCTGTTCTACTAATTTTTTTTTTTAAAGATCAAGGCTTTACACTTGGGAGGCTGAGGCAGGAGGATTGTTGTGAGTTCGAGACCAGCCTGAGCTACAAAGTGAGCTCAAGGCCAGCCTGAACTGCATAGGAAGACCCTGTCTCAAAAAGACAAAAAAAAAAAAAAAAGATCAAGGCTTTATTTATTTATTACAGTGTCTCGCTACACATCATGGACTCTTTTTTTTCTTTCGGGGGGGGGGGTAATCAGCTCAGCCCGCCCTGGGGGAGGGGCTGGCACGGCATGTGGTGCTGGGGATCGAACCGCGGTCCCAGAGCAGGCACTTTAGACCGCTGAGCTATCTTCCCAGCCCATGTTCTACTAATTTGATTTGAAACTGTCTCATTGCTATTTGTTCTTCAATAAAATAAATAAGAAAGAAATAGACACATAGAAAAGATAATAGCTGGCTATTGTTTATAACCTCCTTGGCTCTGGGTGGCCTGCCAAGTGGCTTATGTATTTAAGTCACACCATGTTTATGGCACCCGCATCAGGTTCCTGTTACAAGACAGAGCTAGAGGTGTTGAGCGCCTTGCCCAGCGTATGGCATCCCAGCCAAGCAGGTTGTGTGACTCTCCTGCTAAAGGAATAGAAGGGTTGTGGTGTCTCTATGGGGCCCAAAGTTTATCAGAGCCCAGGAGGAGACACTAGCGAGCAGGGTGGGCACCAGGAGGGCAGACCTCTGAAGGTCAGCATAGGTAACCTAAACCCAGTTACGAAAGCCCTGGAAAATCGTGAACACAGGCCTTTGGTTTGAGCTGTTTGGTTTGGTGTTTAATTCTGTTTAAACAATGGGGGTCGAGAAAGAGCACCTAAACTTGAGGTCTGGGAAGATCAGTAATAGGACCACAGAGCAGAGCTAAGTGCTCCCGCTGAAGAGGAGGATGGAGGTCAGGGCTGCTGCAGGAAGACAGAAGAGGACAGTTGGGGACTGGGCATGTGGCTGGAACACATGGGAGAGCGCTCAGGGTGTCTAAGAAGTGTGGTCCATGGTGGAACAGGAGTATGATTCAAAGTGTCAGAGACTTCAGCTTCAGGAACTTTGAATGGGTGTTCTGCGGAGCTTCTGAGTGACACACGACAACGCAGAGTACCAGAACTGGGCTGAGAAGCACAGCCGCAGAGACACCCTGTGGAGGGGGGAGCTTACTTTGGGCAAGATTTATAAAATATTCTTCAAGGAACTTCTAACCCGTAAAGAGTTCTCAGATCGGATAAACCAACCATGTCTCTGATTATGAAATTCAAACACCACTGAACCAACATTTTCCTCCATGTTGCTTTCTTTCATGGATTTATACCGAAAGTGAGATATTTGGACTCCAGCTTAAAGGAATAGTCACGGGCACTTACGTTCTTCCTAGGCTAAACCATGACTAGCCCGTTCTTAACGTGGTCATGGATTCAATTTATAAACAGGAGACTGAAGTATTCTTCCCAGGAGTTCTTGACATTTAAAGCCATCAGCTGATTCTTTTCTGAAAAAAATGCTTTAAATTTTTCTGCCTTTTGCAGTCAACTTCCCTACTTAGTATTCTGAATTAAAATCTTAGGTTTGGGGCGTGTAAGTAATATTTCTCAAATTCCAAAAATAATAAAAGTAAGAGCAGCAATAGTAGCATTTCTTAAAATTAATATCTTATTAGGTATGCCTTGGAATCTTTTAAAAATTGGCTTTTCATCACTACAGTCTTGGCGGCCTGGACTGGGTTACTTGAGGTCTTTTTATTTTATTTTATTTTGTCTTTTAGCATATTTAGTACAGGGTCTACAGCGTCTCACTATGTAGATTGGACTCACAGTGATCCTGTTTTCAGCCTCCCAAGCACTGGAATTACTGGCACACACCACCCCACAGTCTCAATCGCTGTCGCAGTGTGCTCTGAGGGTGGGGCCAGCACGACATGACAGTGATTGAACCCCAGTCCTTGCATCTGCCTAAGCAGGTGCTTTAATCCGCTGAACTATCTGGTTGGTCCTGAGCTCTTTTTACTTTTAGATTCCCAGACTTAATTTATTTTGGAACATGAGTTAGTTGAGGTATTATGTTTGGAAGAAAAAAAAAAAAAGGATTCCCTTATGTGTCAGTAACCTCCTAAATAGTCATGTTTGTTTCTTTTCCTAGAGCAGGCCTCTAAATATATCCTAGAAGAGGGATTCTTAGCTCTGTACCCTTTAAATGGCTTCTCGGAAGCCCTTCAACTTACATGCAAACTATCAGTGAGTGCACACATCCTTCTGGAAACTGGCCTTAGACGGTCTGCAGCATGATCTGTTAAGACT
This sequence comes from Ctenomys sociabilis, assembly GCA_004027165.1. Lineage (NCBI taxonomy): Eukaryota > Metazoa > Chordata > Mammalia > Rodentia > Ctenomyidae > Ctenomys > Ctenomys sociabilis. The sequence goes on along the minus strand of PVKA01017914.1, from coordinate 21,578 downwards.
CTGAAGCCTGGGCCTTGACTCCTGGATCTCTAAGGTCCAGAGTGCACAGTACCAGGGCACAGCCACGCCTGCCTGGTCCTGAGCAGATTGTGCTAGACAGGGAGTTGCTCAAGACTGGCACTGAAGAGTTACAGATCCTAATCTTTGTTCTACTCTGAACTTACATTGCCTTCAGCCACCCACTCTGTTGGGTCTGTTTGCTTGTCCCTGGAATGGGCTCAGAGCGTCTGCTCTGGTTGGTTGCGCTAGACCAGCTGGAGAGAGATGCTGTGGGAGTAAGGGCGCTTTGAACACAGGAAGACACCCCAAGGCAATCAGGTGCCACCTGCTGCTCCCCACCTTTGCTTGTGCCCTTGACTGCTTCCTGCTCACTGTCTGCCCCCTGAGTTGTGATTTCTCTTTTTGGCCTTGCTTTTTAGGCCCTGCAGTAGAGAGAGAGAGAGAGAGAGAGAGAGAGAGAGAGAAAGAAAGGATGCCAGTTAGGTGAGAGGTAACTTCAAGAGCTGGCTCTGATGCAGGAAATGCTAACACTTTGCTCACGTGCAGACTTACAGTTCTTCCTGTGAACGTCATGGTTTTTCATCCCAGCCGACCGGGGATGAGGTTTCACCACACATTTCATTTGGAGATCAAAGCCCAGAGTGATCAGGAGTCCAAGGCACCTGAGTGGTCTAGAGTACTGCTGGAGTCAGCACCCACATCTTGTAACGTGGCCGCCAGGCCTGTGGCACTTGCCTGGGTGGTAGACACCAAGCTGGTCACAGTGGCATAACCAGATCATGGAGAGCAAGCATGCACTGCAGGATGGAGCAGCCTCCCACCCAGTGCAAGGATCCAGGAAGAGCTGTCTGTCTCCCCTGCTCCCATCTTCAGGGCAATGTTGACCTTGCATCAGAGTCTTTCCCTGCCTGCTGACTCTGCTCACCCCACTTCAGTTTGATTCATTGGAGCCCCAGTGGGCCCTTCTTAGAGAAAGGTCCATCTGGGAGTGCTCAATACACTCCCCTGTCAAGCAAGAGAAAGAGCTGCCCTTGCAGAGTGAAGAAGCTTCCACAGGGCTCTGGCCAGAAGTCAATTTGCAATTCTGAGAGCGGTGCTTGATCTGGTCCTTGACAACGTCCCTGCTGCTGCTGCTTATCACTGCCCAAAGGCTCCTGCATGGCTTCCTGTTCTTGCCTGGAGCAATGGATTCTCTGGGCCAGAGTTCCTGAGAGTCTTCCCTGAGCCCTTCAGTGTGCAGCCAGTAGCCCTCTCACATGCACTTGAGGATCACTTAATGTGGACTTGTGCAGCACCTACTGTGGGCCATGAGTCCTGAGTAGATGGAAGCAGGAAGCAGAAAGGCCTGTTTCAGCACCAATCACCTGCAGGAGGAAGCAGTGGCAGGGGCTGTCCGAGAGACTATGCTCAGTCCTCAGTGTCTGCAAGGAGAAAGGTCTAAGTCACCAGGCTCAAAATACTAAATCCAATGAAAAGATGATTTACATCATCTGTCCTCAGGCAAACAGAAATTCAAACAAAGTGCTGCCCAACACCTGTTAGAAGAGCCCAAGTACAGGACTCTGACGTCATCACATTCTGATAAAGGACGTGGAGCAACAAAAGTTCTTATTGCTGGTGGGTAAACAAAGTAGCACAGCTACCCAGAAGACAGCTGGACTGCTTATCACAAAAAGAAATGCATTCTTGCTTTGCAACACAGCAATCATAGGCCTTGGCATTTACTGAAAGGAGGCAAAGCCCAGCTCTACATTTCCAGTGTAGCTTTATTCCTATCGGCCAAGAGTTGGAAGCATCCTAGATGTCATTTAGTAGGTAAATGGATGAAGGAAACAGAGTACATCCAGATGGGGGAGTACTATTTAGCACTGAAAAGAAATGAGCTAGTAAGAAATGGAGAGGTGTGGAGAAATCTTAACAGACATGCTACTAAGCCACAGAGGCCAATCTGAGCAACTCACACCCAGAGGGATTCCACTTCTGTAACATTCTAGAAAACACAGCACTACACACACAGTAAAAAGGTCAGCAGATCGGTAAGGCTTGGTACACAAGTACATAGGGCACAGAGGATCTTCACAGCGGTGAAACTACCGTTCTGGGGGGGCTGGGGAGATGGCTCAGTGGAATAAGCACTTCCCTGGCAAGTGCAAGGGCCTGAGTTCGATCCCGGTTCTGGAAAAAAAAAAAAGAAACTACCGTTCTGGTGTCATAAAGGTGGGTAGATGCGTGCCAGGATACACTTGTCAAAGCTCATTGTGTGTGTGTGACCACAAGAGCGGGCCCTATGGTGAGCTGGACGTGCTGAGCAATGGTCTGTGTGAAGGTGGGCTCAGCTACTTGTTTGGGGTGTAGGTGCTGGGGGTGGCTATGCATGCATAGTGCTAGGGAACACGTGGGATACTTCTCTTCCTTTTGCTTAATTTTATAGTGAGCCAAATTTATTTTTACCAAAAAGAAAGAAGAAAAGAAGGATGGAAGAAAGAAACAAAGAAAGAAAAAAAACAAAGAAAGGAAAAAGAACAAGATAAAAGAAAAGAGAAAGATGACGAGAAGAAAATAAGCTTCATAGAAGCAAGAGCTTTTTTTTTTTATCTTGTTCCTTGCTAAGTTTTTAGCCCAACACTAGTGGGACATTCAATAAATATTTCTGTATTGAATGACTGCATAATTGCTGTTATGCTTTGTGTCTATGTGTCCCCCAAAGTCTCCTGCAGTCCTGGGGTCTCCTGGAGTTTTGTGGGTGTGGATGCTGCACCTGCCCTGGGGCAGGTAATCTGCATTACAGTGTGAAGAGGGAGGAGAGGCCACCTAGCTGCCTGGGCTGCTGCCCCTCCCTTTGCTCTCTGCTCTTTCCCAGCTCCATGAAACACTACTCTCTGCCATGTGCCAGTCTGTCTTGGAGCCAGCCGAGTACGGATTGAAACTTCCAGTAACTGTGAGCTAAGTAAACCTTTCCTTGCTTTGTTTTGGGTGTCATATTTGTCCCAGCAATGAGAGAAAAGCAGCTGAGACAACTGCCATCTGATGAAAGAGGAGGCTTTCCTAGCAAAGGTGGGATCTGAGGAAGCCAAAGATAGTGATTAGTGCTGGCTCCCAGGCAGGGAGAAGGACACAATTCAATAAAGCACAAAGGTCTGAGAATGAATGCACTCCTTAAGTGGCTTCAAAGGACTCACCATGGATGGAGCTTGAGTTTTTCAGGAGAAAAGTGGAAGGAAATACGGAAAAACACACTGACAGAGGAGGAACCTGAGGCTCGCAGGAGTTAGGGGATTTCATCACATCCGGGCCCTTTCTGGGTGCAGACCTTGCGCTAAGCGCTCTTATTTCATTTAATCCACTTGGAAAACTTGTAGATAGTTTTGTTGCCTAATTTGATAGATGGAAATAACAAGGGTTAGAGAAATTAAATAGTTTTCCTGTGTCTTCCTATTCGAGGTGGTAGATGAAATAGGCGCGACCTTATCTATTTCCTTACTTAAGCTAGAATTAATAAATAAAGCATTTTAAAAAATATTACAGCAAAGCTGGAAAATAAGCAGGTAAATCTCGATGATCACTAGAAGTTACAAGGTGTCTCAAAGACAGCAATAGGATCCAGACTGATCAATGATTCTTTTGGAGAGTCTCTGTGGAAGGTTGGAGGTACCACTAAGAGGTCAGTGGCCCAGGGCAGGGGTGCCCTCAGCATGGCCCCAGGGATGATGGTGACCAGTAGGCACTCTTCTTGTCTCTGGTGGATAAGAGCAGGGGCCAGGGGCACTGGGTCAGAGGCAGGCGGGATGAGGCATCTCATGGCAGCCAGAGCTCTCTCTGTTCATCCACCAGCCTCAGAAATTCTGAGCCTGGGGTGCGCCCCTTGCTTGCCATGACTGTGTGGAGTCAAACCTAGGATCGAACCCTCCATAGCACGCCCTGGCTCTCTGCCTGCCTGAGCAATCTGAGCACACAGACAGGGCCAAGAGTCTACCAAGGAATCTCAGCCCAGATCCAGTTAGGCACTGTAAGAGGGCAAAAGCTACTTGCTCACAATCATCCTGATTTGTTTTTACAAGTGTAATCAGCAGCAAATGCTTTGGCTCTCTGGCCCATGTCTCCAAAGTGCTTTCTCTTTCCGCTGTGCCAAACCATGTTGTAACATACAGTGCTGTTTGCAGCATTCTTTGGATCTACATTTTAGCACCAGAGCAAGCCCTTGAAGGCTACATGAGAAGCAGTGCAAGTCTGGCTTGGCTGTTGACCTACCAGGCATGGAACGTCTGATGTGACTACACAGCATCCAGCGCTGGGAGCAGGTGGTGTGGAGGACACACAGGAGCACTGGCTTTATGCAGACTGGCTATGGAGAGCCCACAGAATGGGAGTTAGCAGTGAAGAAGCAGAGGGATCCTGGGAAGCAGCTAGCTTGAATGTGAAGAGGATCCGAAGCCTGAAGTAAGCTCTCACAAGAACTATACTAGCCTCAGTGGTGGTGGTGAGGAGCAAGGATCCTGTGGAGAGTGTGACCAGATGGTACACTGTACTTCTGTACCTAGTACCAGGCTATGCCCCTTTTGCTGGGCTAGATGGTGTCTTTAAAATTCACATGCACATGGAACCTTACAGAATTCATCAGAAGGGGATCTCATGTAGAAATAGGGACCTGAGGTGGAATTCTGGTAGGATTCTTGAGAAGGCCCTGTGGGACTTGCATCAGGGTCTCAGGTGGTGCAAGGGCAAGACAACAACCTTGAGGCCTCCAATTGTGGAAGCACATGGGGCTCGTGTCAGGTTCTCAATGGGCTACTGCTTAGGGTCATCCTAATTAACTCCTGCCAACAAGGTGATTTAAAACACCAGAAGTCAGAAATTAAGATGTCCCCAAGGCCATGCTCCCCCCTCAGGGTTGCAGGGTAGAACCCTCTCCTGTCCCTTCTGGCTCTGGTGGCAGCGAGAAGCCTGTGGTCTTCCTTTGTTTGTCACTGTCTTACTCCAACTACTCCCTCCGTCATCACATGGTGTTCTCATAGGATCCCAGCCACTGAATTTAAGGCCAACCCTGATCCACCACAGCACCATCTTAATGGAGCTGAATGTGCGTGTGTGCTCCTTATTTCCACATAAGATCACATTCTGGTGAATTCTGTATGGCTCCAGGTGGGTAGGAACTTTCAAGAGACATGGATCAACCCAGCCCAATGGGTATAGCCCGGTGCTTTGTACAGAAGGCACAATTCAAAGTGCGGCTGAAGCAATCCTGCTTCTGGACACAGCTACAGAGCATCCTGACTCCAGGACAGCTGGCCCTCAATGTGACCCCCCACCCCCTGCCACCTCGGACACTCTCCCTAACAGCAGCCATGCTCCTCTCCTGTTTGGAGAGCCCTTGTGGAGGTGCAAACCAGTGGTCCTTCCTTGCCCTCTTCTTATTTGTTAATTTCATGTTTGCGGGCAATAGAAGTGTCAACCTCCCCCAGACCACTGGCTGCTGCAGACGCCGCACCGCTTTGCTCTCCTGTTTCTATTTTAAAGCTGCACCACACGCATCTGCAAGAAGTCGGGGTGTTATGTAATACCTACCATTTTCGTCAGAACCTCATCTCACCCTATTACCTGATACAGGAGGAAGTTACTGGTGTGAAGTTTGCTGCTTTTTTTTTTTAAGGTGAAGAGTATATTCAGATGGATTTCATACCTCACATTCATAACAGGTCCATTTTTAAAAGACGATGAGTACTGTGCTAATGAGAGGTGGAATTCACATCCATCTCCCATACGGTACCCGGCAGTGCTTGTACAAATATAGCTGAATAGTCTCCCTTTGCCTTTACAGGTGTCATAAAGAGGTGCCCTGGAGGGAAATGTGCAGACCGAAGGTCAGGGACATCTTCAAGGGAGGATGACAACCAGGAATCATGCCCTCTAATGAGTTACAGTAAGGTGTGAGCACATTGGGAGTGGTTGGTGGGAAAATTTTGGCTTATAAATTAGAGCTATGGCAGTTCCAGGGGGCTTCAGGAAGGAAAAAATTACCTCCATGAAATATATTTCTTTGTTAGAGTCAGGGCCTCTGGGAGATGAGACGGGCCAGCCCAGACAGAGGCTGGACTAGGGATTCAGCTGGACCTGTGGACTGAACAGGGCTGGGCAGGGTGGGCGTGGGTGGCCTGGCAGAGGCAAGAAGCACATTCAGAGATAGGAGTCTGGGGTTGCTCTGATTTAGTGGCCTATCTTGGACAGCAGTGTCAGTGGGACACACAGGCCTGCTAGGGAGAAGTCCAGAATGCTACTGCTCTAGGTCCAATCCATAATGGCCTGCGGAGAGTGGGTGATGGGAAGCTTATTGGTGTTCAGAAAGAGAAGAGAGACAATATCAACTGGGTCTGGAATTAGCTGCTGGGATCCTCGTGATGAGAAAATTGCAGGCTCAGGAGAAGATAGTCAGTCAGCTAAGTTATTATGCCCTTCCCTGGGCTTGGGAAGTGGGCAGAGAAGCGTCTCAATAGCCATTTGGTCAACTGGAAAATCTGTGGGAAGGATTGGTGTCCCCTCAAAATTTGTGTCTGCTTCAATCTCAGAAGGAGACCTTATTCAGAAACAGAGCCTTTGCAGGAGCGACAGGCTAAGATGAGGTCACCTTAGAGTAGGGTAGGCTGTAGAGCCGAGCACTGGTGTCCCTGCAAACAGATATCAAGGGAACAAGACCTCCAGTGGAGAGAGGCAGAGACTGGAATAGGGAAGCCGGAAGCCAAAGGATACCAGGGGCTGCTGGAATCCACCAGAAACGAGGAAGAGGAGAGACAGACTCTTCCCTTCAGACTTCTGAGGCAGTGGCACTGTAAGGAGTCTTGAAGTTCCAGGAGTGGGGCTAGTTGGTGCCACTCTGGATTAGTCCTGGGTCTATGTCATATACCCACTGGGTCTGAGGTCATCCTGTGCTCACAGCACTGAGAAACTTAGGGAGCCTCCTATCTTTGCATAGTTAGCACTGGCACATTGTAAAGAGAGCTAGGCTTCAGTCAGACAGCTCTGGACTGTGTCTCACTACTCACGCAGGCAGCACTCATCTGCTTCATGTGCATTTATGCCACACCTCATGGGGGCCAGACCTTGAATTCGGCCCTGGGGAAACAAATATTCTCATCTGACGGGGGGAGCCACTTCCTAGTGACATAATCCTGTCGATTCCATTCCTGTGGAATAATGTACCAAGGGTGATAGGTGGGGATTGTGAAGACCCTTTTCTCTAAGGGGTCTTGGAGAAGGGAAGAGTCCACTGAGGGGATATACACTTAGGATCTTGGAGTGCGACCCAGGGGAGCTTGGTTAAGAGGTAGAAAGAGCTCTGTAGGGGCTGGGAAGGTAGCTTAGCTTGGTGGTCTGAGCACCTGCCTGGCAAGCTCAAGGACCTGGGTTCCATCCCCAGAATCTGAGGTTGCAGCAGACACAGATTTTGAGGGGACACCAATCCTTCCCATAGAGTTTTCCAGTTGACAAAGTGACTATCGAGACACTTCTCTGCCTACTTCCTAAGCCCAGGGAAGGGCATAACTTAGCTGACTGGCTGTCTTCTCCTAGCTGGAGAATTATGCACCTGTAATTCTAGCACTGGGGAGGCAGAGACAGGAGGATCACTGTGTATCCAAGCTGCATAGCAAAACCCCGTACCAAATGAATAAATAAATAAATAAGGTCTGTCTTAATTACTTTCTTGTTTTTGGAACAAAATACCTGATGGCTACAAGTTAAAGGAGGAGAGATTTTACTTTGGCACACAGTTTTTGAGAGGTTTCAGCCCCTAGACAGCTGGCTGCAAAGTTAGTAACAAGGCAGGGGCGTAGCAAGGGAGAAAAAGTCACAGCAGGAAGCAGAGAGCAATCAGCAGGAGTGGGAAGGAGATGGCCTTCCTCCAATCAGCTTTAAAGCCGTCAATGGCTTCGTCCAAGGACCATCAGGCCTGATGATTCAATCACCTCGAAGAGCCTCACCTGTGAGTTACTGAGGCTTTGAGGAGACACCTAGGTGTAAGCCATCGCAACATCTTAGGGAGAGGAGACAGCAGGAGCAAACATGAAAGGATTCTTAACAACACTCGCCCAGACTGACAACAAGGCTGTGTGTGCCCAGAGTTAAAATCTGCTAAGCAGCAATGAATGGAAACCAGGTAGAGATGGATGCCAACAGGTAGATGGTGTAGATTTGAGAATATCAGCTGCAGAGTTGGGACTTTGTCCATTGGCAGTGGGAAGGTATGAGGGTTTTGCTTGCTTTGTTTTTTTGCTTGTTTGTTCCGTGTTTTGCTTTTTGAGATGGTCTCACTATATAGTTCAAGCTGGCCTAGAATACACAGTGACCCTCATGCCTCAGCCTCCTGAGGGCTGGGATTATAGGCAAATGCCACCATGCCAGGAAGCCATGAGATCTGCAGCAAAGATAGTGTGGTCAGGCTTGTGAAGTATGAACTGGAAAAAGGCTGGAGGCAGAGGCAGGAAGAGGAGCTTGTGCCATGTTCAGAATGGGAGATTCTGCCCTGTTGAGCCATAGCCGTGAAAGGAACAGGGACTGCGGTTTGACCTAATAAGGCCACTTCCCTGTCTCTTGGAGTTTGTGTCAGTGGCTTCTTTCTCTGAGAATGGACTGTTTCACCAGTAGAGTGGGGAGATGACATGCCAGGCCATGGTGTGGCCATGGATTTAGTTAGATCCATGATGTGCCAAGGCCTTCTGACTTGTTCGGCAACCTCCCAGGCACAGCTTTTAGCACGGCTTCTGTAATATTTATGGGATGAAAAACATGTGTTAGAAAAACATGCAAACACGGACTAGTCCCTACACTGGTTTAGAAAGTCAAAGTGTGATTCTTAAAGCCCAGGTTTGAAGTACTTCTGTGTTCTTTCTAAAACATATAGTTTTGTTCTCTGCTCACATAATTTCATCCATTGTAAAAACTAAACACCTCACTGTCACTTTTACTGAGGATACTTGGCAGAATTTGCTTAACCTAGCAGGTGTGTTCCTAAAATTTTGACTTGTAAATTGACTTCAAGATAAGTTACATCATTCTTTACTCATAAGGGGGAATGGATTTCAGAGGGTAATCTGGTTGCAACCTCTTTGATAAAATTAATAATCATCCTTAATTTTTTAGAGAGGTTAGGTATGAACATGTACATGTTGAAGTTGGGTAGTACTGGTCTATATAAAATAATCTTGGATATATCCAGTTCAGGTATGGCAGGCCAAGTCTCTCAGCCTGTTGCTATATGATAGAGCTCTTCAACATCCATCCATTATAATTTAAGACATTCTCCCACCAAACATGTCAAATTAGCATCTCCATTAATCTCCTCCATACTTGACAAGGACCGGGTCTCAACCCTTCCATTACCGACTTGAGATCAATTCCCTCTTCCAACATGATCTTCTGTGAGACAATAAATTATAAACTTTCTATTTAGCACCAAGTCGGCATCTAATTACATTTTGATTTGTTTCTTGATGTGCCGTTGGAGTGCTGAGAATTGGACATGGAAAGTTGGATGAGTCATATTTGCATAATTATAACTTGTAATTGTAAAACATAACAGCATTAATATGACAAGTGAGCTGAATCGATGCTGAAAAGGTTCACACAGAAAACATTTCTAGAAATCTAGATTTGTAATCTGGCAGGTATTGCATATGAAGCACCTACTTTGTTCTAGCGGTAGTGCTTGTTACTTTACTTTTACTCAACTTCTACCCCACAAGCAGCATTTCTCATTTTGCAGATAGGAAATCAGTCATTTTCTAGGACCTGGTGAGGCCGATGTGTGAATCCTGGCCTAGTGGTGGCACAAACCAAGTCCTCTTCCACACCTGGGTTCCTCACAAAGGAGTTCATTCTTGGAACTTCTGATCTGCCTTCTGCTTCCTGACATTTTCAATGAAGCTTTAAGAAGGGATTGAGCTATTTTTTTAAACAGCCTGGCCTCCCACCAAACCTCCCTATAGTCAATGAAATCCAACTCAAAATCCAAGAATAGCTACACCTCTACTCCAGTCCCAAGAGCCATTTCACTTACTGAAATACTTAGCACACTACCATCCAATTACTATGTAAAACACCTTGGGATACCATTAATACAAAAGGTTATATATTCTAAAACCCAAGTGTCATTTTGTATTAGACATTTTCTTAAGGGCTACTTATCTCAGGATGAATTCCAAGAATGAGTGCTTAATAATTATTTTGCATTTAAACAACCTACTTATGAATTCCAGGGATACACTGTGTCTCAGTTAGGCTCCTACAGGATATGGCAATTATTAAAAATGCTAGCGGATGAACTGCTCCAGTATTGCAGCCCAACAAAATGACACATTCACATTAAATCACTCGTAGGTCACCAGACAAAATCCTTCTCCTGTAGCTCCAGGCTCATACCAGAAAACAGGGCTGTATCATTTCCCAACCCACCAAACAATGGTATTAAACCCACCGGAATCCATAGAACCCCAAAAAACTGGACCAAGTCATGGGCATTTCATCATTTTTTGACTTGCAATACTAGTATGTCTAGTATGTCCTTCTTCAACTGTGAAAGGAATGATATTTTAGAAGCCAAGGTATTTTTTACACAGATTCCTCATGTATTTGGCTGGAAAGCCGATTCATCCACAGAAATCTGGAGTTTAAAGCTACTTAGATTTACAGAGTTTGTCTTTAAAGTAATAGACCACAATTTGAGAGAAGTGAGGGTTTGGATGAAAATGTTTGCATTTGTTAACAAGTGCAAATTTATGTGGATATGTGTGTATATGAGTGTGTGTGTGTGTGTGTGTGTGTGTGTGTGTTTAGGCTTGGGTGGGGAAAATACCCAGGTAACCCCTTATGAACTCAAATAACTGAGCTCCACACAGCTTTAATAAGTAACCACTTTGTAAGGAACACTTAACAATCTCATTAAATCATAATTTAAAAGATGGCTTTTTGAGGTCCCAAACAAATAAAAGTCGGTTAAATTCTAATAAGGATTTTTGGAACAGCTGTTTCGTGCTACAGAATATGTAATGACCTTATAATTGTATTGGATGTGGCATAGAAATGTTTATGTTTCTCTTCCAGTCTGAAATGTGCTAAATAACAAGCCAAAGAACAGGGAGTCATTATGAATTCCAAAGGCTCAAGGGCTGGATTTCCAGAGCCAGGGTTGGGCCCCTCAGCGAAATTCCTAAGGAGGTGATGGAGGGGCTGGGCCAGGCCCAAGCAGGCAAATTAATCCCACACAGCTAGGGTCCTTCTGAAGGTAGAACCTTTGCACCTTAGAACAACCTGCTCTCAAATCACAGGCTTGCAGGTTGGGAGGGGCTGGCAAATGAATTTTCTGTAGCAGGAGAGTTGCAAGTCTGCTGCCTGTCCCCCTGTTGCCACCCAACACCTGCCCTGCCCCCAAGTCTGGAAGGTCACTGACATACAGGAGCTCTGCCCGCTGGCTGATAGCTTCCTAGCCTTCCTGGGGGATATAAGGGGGGCCCTGCGGAAGGGAGCAGATGGACCTTTCCTGGTTCCTTGGTTAGCATGGATTCTGCTCATCTCTCTACCGGAGGCCCTGCCCGGTAGCTCTTTGCCTCAGGAATCTTGTAGCTGCCGTCTCCTGTGGGTCTTCCCACCTAAGAGTGACAGAAGGTTCTAGGTACTAACAGCCGAGGTATGCTTCTTGCACAGAAATGCTGGTAAGCCACTTCTCAAAATAACAAAAGGACAAAGCTAGACTTGTAATATCTTTAGGTACCTGTGATGATTTTTATTTTTAAAGAGAATTTTTAAAAATAGTAAAAAGAAAAAAACATTAGAAACAATACTGAATTTTGCCAAGCAAGAGATAGGAATTCAACAATGGTTGTTATATTGCATAGTGCTGTCTTCAAATTAGTTGTTCAGTTACCAGATGTAAGCACACAAAATTAGTAAAATAAAATACAAAAGAGAAAAAATTTTAAGCATTAACTATTCCTTTCAATAGACCAGAAGACATTAGCAGTACAGTTGTCCCTGCTGTCCTGTGTATGTACATACATATTTCTTTTTTCCTTCCTTCTTTCTTTCTTTTCTCCTTTCCCTCATCCCAGCAAGAGACCATACTCATAAGTGAAATAAATCAGACCCATGTGTGTAAACATTATATTGTCTCCCTGGTGTAGGAACCTGGAAGAGTAAATAAAATTTGAAAGACACAGTAGATACTGTGTAAGGGAAAGAAACCATTCAAAGGGAAGGGATGGTGGTGATGGTTTTACATTACCCCCACCTCGGCTAATGCTGAGCTCTGCCCGACGCCATCCGGACAAGCCTGTGCAGGGTCCTCCCCGGCCCACGGTCCTGGGCTCCTCAGTGGGTAGCACAAGCCTCCGCTTCTCTGCAACCTGCCAGGCCTCTGGCCTTGCTCAGTGCACCTTCACCGCTCTGCCCCTCCTGACTGTCCACCTCCTCACAGGACCTGACTGACCCAGCCTTCTTCTGAAAAGGCGAGTTTTCCTGCTTGCTTCCACGCTGGCAGGAGGTACACATCTGCAAAGCACACAGCTCTGCTTGGGCCAACTCCAGCTGTTAGAAGTTCTTCCACGAGTAAAAGGTGGGTGCTCTCTTCTGGGTCCTTCTCAGGGGCCTAAGGCTGCCCGAGAATCTGCCCCAGGAGTGCTAGCATTTAAGCCCACCTCTCTCTCATCAGTGATCTACTTAGAAGGGATCCAGAGCACAAGGGGGAAATGGCCGCTGTCAGGGACCAGCTGCCCTGAGAATCCTTTCCTGCCCAAGTCCTGAATGGCCCTGCCCAGCCACCCATGGATCCACTCCCTCTCAGAGTGGGACCTTCTCCCCTGGCTCTGGCCACAGCACTGTAGATGGACTCCGTCTCAGGAGGGGGCATGCTTTCTTGGGGGGATCTCCCCCTCTGAACCATCCTTCCACCCTCCCTGCAAAGTCTGTCCAAATCAAATGAATGTTTGCAGCTAATCTTCTGCAGCAGGAGAACTCAATGGCTTATCAGGCAAAGCACAATAACCCCGGACGGCTCAGCCAACAGAAATCTGAAAGCATTTATTTACTTTCCTCGGGGTGATACTGGCAGTACTGTCACCACCACTGTGCCGAGTGCAGTCCACGAACAGTGACTTTCTTACAACCTTGTACCAGCCAGGGTCCCTGCCAGCAGGCACATTCACCTTTCCTCACGTAACTGAGGAGTGTGATAAAGGGGCTTTCTCTTCTTGTCAATGTGTCATCGGCCCAAGACACCAACCCGGAGCAGTGCAGCACACAGGAGGGGGCAATGGGACGGGTCGGGGCAGCAGGGTTCTCAGCACCTCAAGGCTCGCGCTGTGGTCCTGAAGGGAAGCAGCGCTTCTCCAGGGCTCCAGGTGCTCCACCCACCTCGCAGGCAGGATTGCTGAGTATGGAGTGAGTGGTGTTAACCGTGCCCCAGCCCCTCTCCTCATCAGCTCTCAGCTGTACTCTAATGGGAGTTGAGGTCCGTGCACTACTGCACGGACAGTGCCCTGCTCAATACGTAAAGCAGCTGGACTCAGAGCCAGGGAACATAGCGGGGCCCTCAGAGCCATGTCCTGAGCCTCCCCAAAGGCTGTCCAGGGAGGCTGGCAGGGAAGAAAGTGTCTCTGTCTTGTCCTTGTTGCCTCTTTCCTAAGCCCTCAGTGATGAGACAATCATAGAAATCAGGCCGCAAGTGAGCATTTCAAAGGGAGCCAGTGCCCCACCTCAGCCCATTTGCCGCTACCTTCCCCTGAGACAGCCTCGCTTGGCCTGTGGGCGAGGCCGCGTGCTCACCGCTGGACACCAAGCCTCCTGCATGCTGTCTGGCCTGGCAGCCTACTGGGGTCCTGGGGTCTTGACTCTCCCGCTTGCCACTGCTGTGCTCCTGTTCTTCCACCTTTTCGGCTGCCCTCTGAGGACACACAGGTCCCTCCCTGAGCAGAATTCTTTTCTCCTACACCCATCTGGTGAGCTGCGGTTTCATGGGAGGCAACCCTTGGAGAAGCCCTTCTGTTCCTGAGCATAGGCAGACACACAGGACAGTTTTAAAGGGGTGTTAGGCCCCAAACCCCTAAAGGAAATTCCCAGTATTTAAAATCCCCCCCTGCCATTTGTGGAACACAAGCAGCAACTCTTCAACTACTCAATTCATCTGTGAAGGTACCCAAAAGCTGCACACAGACATGCTGTGTTATTTCAAATGATCAAAATGTCTTCCTGCAATGACAACGAAGGCTTCCAGTTTTTTAGGAAAGGTCACCTAGAAAATGCCCTGAGAACTTTAACACTGTCTCTACCACTGGCAACCTCTACTGAGTTGCTTAAAACCCTTTATGACACAACCAGAGGACATGTTTTCCTCAGAATGTAATGCAAAAAAGTTGCTTTTGCCTGACCACGCATCATTCTTCTCTTTGTGAACCCTCTGGAGTGATGAAAGACATCTCCTGGAACCTCCACTACCGACATTCCACGTTGATTTATTCCTGGACCTGCTGCAATAACTCACCTCACCTTGGGCCTCCCAGTACAGACTTCTAACCTCATCGGAACTGTCACATAATAATTATGCCACTGACCCTTTTCACAAGCTAACCATATTCCTAATTAGTTCTGTGTCTAGTAAGTTAAAATGATTTTCATAGTTTTTGGTCATTACAATGATGCTTCGAGGTCTGCTACATCACTTCCCCTTTGATGTTTTTCAAGTGACTTTCCAAAAGGTGAAATCATTCGGTCCAAGTCATCCAGCTTGCAAAGAGTGGTCTTTACAGACAGCACAGTGAATAGAAATTAAATGACCTTGTGTTCTGGAATCTGTCTTATATATCCTGGGTCATACCGAGCTCACTTGACCTTGGGCAAATCCCCTACCTCACTGATGGCAGGCTTCCGTTACTAAATTGGAGATCACACTTGTCCCTACTCATGGGCCTCTGAATGGTGAAAAATGGGAAGACCCATGAAAACATGCAGCATAACAAGATCTGACGCCTTGTGGGAGCCGAGTCAGTATTAGCTGTCCTTGAGTAATACCCAGTTTTAGACTTGAGTTTTCTAAGAGCTAGCATTATTTCAACACCACATCACCATTCAGGTAATATAAAGTATTAGGACCACACTGCATTTAGAAAGTTCTTTCTTTCTGAATGCATATTTCTCTCCCCAGCCCCCACATCGGCTCTCAGTCTAGCAGACTCTTGGGTTATACAATATAATTAGAAGAGGCTGCTGGCCAGGAGCAGGGTGTAGTCACATATGGATGCTGCCAAAGAATGGCCTGCATCAGCACCCAGGGGAGGTTTCCATCTTCTTTGACGGCTCGCAACAGGTGCTCCTGCCTCATCACCATGCCCTCCCACGGTGACTCCCTCACTCCTTCTGGCAGCTGCTGCCCCCTGTGCCTCTTGCCAGGGTCTGTCACTTACAGGAAGAGACCCCAGGCCAGCACTCACAAATAAAGAAATAGCCTATTTGGGTGGGTCCTGCCCATTCAGGGAGCTGTTCTCTTGTCTATAAATAAAGGTGGTGGTGGTGAAAATACACAATGTGATTTTCAAATGCCACTGTTTGCCTCCCCACTAACCAATGTGACTCCTCTTCCCTGAGAACACTGGCTAAGGGTCTCCCAGAGCTCAGCCACCCCTTCCACCTTCGGGCCTCCCAGCTCCCTGAGAACATTCTAGGAAGCGTCACTAGGTTACCTGGAAAGACCAAGCAGAGATGAGGACCCGCTGGTTAGGCTATGCTGTTGCCTGTTGCTGCCTCTAGCAAAAGGAGAGTTAAGGAACAAGGCACATGTTTGTAGAGTTCGAAAGTGAGGGGTGGGAAGAATGAGAGTGATCATGCCCCGGGAGGCTGCAGTTAGCAGACCACTATCTCCATGTATAACATTTTTCATTCCTATGACAGACTCTAAGTAAATGCTGTAACAGCTTCATGTACCAAACCTCTCTGCAGCTGCCTAGGACCACAGAGAGGAAAGTCTGCAAGACTAAGACCTGAACTCAGAGGCTGAATTCTGGGATACTCCAGCAATAGCTCAGCCCACACTTCAGCTTTTCTGTTCCTTGAGCATTTCCAGCCTGGTGGAAACCCTGGAGGGCTGCTCCTCCCATTTTTCAGGACAAGAAACAGATAGGACAACAAACACAACATTCACAGTAGCCAACCACATGCAGTGGCAAAAACCACAGAGGTGGCCAGGAGGGAGGACGTTGTCACAACCACCTGGTGATATTTACTTGTGGCACTGTAATTTTGACTCTCACAGGGTCTGTGATTACATCTGCTGGGGCTTCACCCATGAAACCCCTCTGCTGGAGCTCTGAGGCTTGGGGCTATGTCTCCCTTTGCAAGACTGAATTTTGTCAGGGTTGCCACTCACCACAGGGACCTTCCGCAAGGCTTCCCAGCATAGCTCCGTGCTCCTCAAGCTCGTAGGACACACCAGAATCATCTAGACGTCCTGCTCGAGCACAGACACCAGGATCTACCTGAGGTGCTGACTCAGTAGGTACATAGGTGGATGGAGAGTTGGCATCCTTACAAGTCTCTAGAGGATGCTAAATGTTGCTGGTTAGGGACCAAAGGATGACAACTATTAACATGGCAGTGCAGCCAGTGTGCTCCAGTGCTGCTAAGATTTGGGGGCAACCTTGCCTTAGCTTGTTGGGCCAATTACTAGACTTGCTAGAAGCTCGGCTTCCCTACTTTCAGAGGGGTGGTAAGAGTATCTATTTGACACAGCAGCTGGAGGTGGTAAATGATATGGTCTCTATATAACTCAGAGGGTATCAGACTCTGGTGTCCACGCAAATAGCAGAGCTTGGCTTCTCTCCCACTAATGATTCATTTGTTGAAAACTGTCACCAACCACTGAGGCCCAGAAAAGGTTTAGCTGAGCACACAGAAGAGGATGTTTGTGTCCCAACTCACACCAACAGTCTGAAATCTCTTCTCCATCGTACCTGGTCTCTGGCACCCTCTTGGGCCTCTTGGGCTGTTACAGTTATATTTAGGTGTCCCCCAAGAGCCTCTTGTACTTGTAGGCAGGGCTTGTGGAAAAGGATTGGTCCACAGAGGTGCACTAGCTGACTTAGGACCTCGGGTCCAGGGAGAAGAGGTGGGTCACTCAGAGGACGACCCGGAAGGGCATCCAGCCTTCCTTACCTCCCTTTTCTCTGTTTCCTGGTCGTCATCGCATGAGCAACTCTCCTCCACCAGGCTGTCACTGCCAAGCAGCCAGCTGGCCATGGATTGTAAGTGCAAACCAAATAAACCTCTCCTCCTTCAAGATGCAGAAGTCAGATGAAAGCATGTTCCAGGGATGACAAGATAACTTCCGGCATGGGTGGTGTCACTTCCACTGTAACATTCTTTCATCCCAGACTGGATCACACTGACCTCCTAGATATCACTGGCAGCTTCCTCGCCTCACCGTTGTTTTCAACTTTAATTTCTCCCACATGAGAAGGGAGAGTTGGTCCTCTCCTGGCCTTTTTCCTCTCAATTACCAGAATATTTGTGGCACATGGGCCTCAAATTTGTAGAACACTCCAGCGTTGTCTATGACTCGAACTTGGCTTTGGCCTCTCAGAGTGTGTCACCAGCACCTTCCCTTCCCCATCTGCCATCACTGATCTCCCAAGGAAAGAAGAAAACCACTAACATGTGGCTCATTTCTCAGGTACGCGACGGGAAGAAGTAGGCAGAATGAGCTCCTGTTCCCAGGCCCTCTGAGAGCACCTCCAGCATCTCCACCTTCTCCTGCAGATCTGAGAGAATGTGCTTGGGACCCTTCTCCTGCACCCTGGTGCCCATGGATGAACAGAGTCCTGACCTGCTCAGCTCCACTGAGCACAAGGTGGCAACAGGCACCGTGGAACGAGCCATGTATCATTATGGGTCCCAGGTTGGCTGTGTCAGGAGCCTGGAGTTCCCTGGACCCACTTCCCCCACTTGTTCAGGATCCCCCCGTGCCCTATAGCAGAGGGTGCTGCCCTTCTCTCTGGTGTCTCAGCCTCTGTCAAGGAGACAAGAGAAACTAGCAGTGGAGACACACTCCTGTAATCCCAGCACTCAGAGAGGCTGAGGCAGGAGGATCTCAAGTTTGAGCTCAGCCTGGGCAATTCAGAGACTTAGCAAGACTCTGTCTGAACATTAAAACTTTAAAAAGGGATGGAGACGTAACTCAACAAAGGCCCTGGGCTCAAACCCCAGTATTTTGTTATGCTAAAAACAGCAAGAAGATGATCTATCTCTCCAACCACTGCCTCTCCCAGCATAGCCTGCTTTTTCATCCTGTCACCTATTTCTGACATAAACCTTTGCTTCCAGGTCACTAGCTCTTGTCCTCCCTTGCTTCTGTGATCATCTCTCTTTTCTACTTTAATTTAAAGTTAGTTTCCCCAAAAGCAAGACCTAGAGAACCCCATCTCTATTCTGTGCAGAAATGAGGCGTGGCTCCTGATCATGCATGTCACGTGCCTCTCAAGCTAACATATTCTCCAAAACCTCCATTTTCAAACCACATTCAAAATCCCCACATCGCTTAGCTTGTTGTTCTGTCTCTTGAACTGTCAAATGAAGGCATGGGCTTTTCTCCCTTGGAGAATACACTGGAATCAAGCCTTGAATCTCTGCGTCTTACCAACCCACCCCCGTGTACACACAGCCACAGGAATTAAGGTGGCTTTGACCATGGGGTCAGGTTTGATACTTGTCGCTGGGTCCAGAGACCCCCAATAAATCACCTTACTTTTTTTTTGGCGGAACCAGGGATTGAACTCAGGCCCTTGCACTTGCCAGGGAAGTGCTTATTCCACTGAGCTGTCTTCCCACCTCACCTTACTCTTTCTGTTTAGAAAAGCTCAGGATCTAGGTTCCTAAAGCCAACCATGACTCCAAATGTGACGTGCAGCTCTCCAGGACATTTGGAAAGACCCTGTCACCATTCAGCCTCTCTGCTTCTCAGAAAGGGACCAGAAAACAAGACCTATGCTAACATCTGCCACAGGAAGAAATGAGTGAACTAATGTTTGTGCAAAGCCTTGTGAAAACACCCAGCACTTCCAACACATCTCTCTCTTATTTCCAGGGGTGCCTGACTCCTTCCTCCGAGGTTTCTTCGCCAGCCAGGACTGAGAGTGTGGCTGTAAAGGACAGGGGAAAACGCACTCTTATCCATTGTGGTCCAAGTGACTCGCTGGCCTGCTTCGGTGCAAGGAAACATATCCAAGTTAGTGTCATGTTAATCACAGGCCAACTGGGAGAAGGCTATTTACACTTGTGTCATTTCCTCCAAGATTCGATTACTGTAATTGCCTATTGACTATGTGCTCGGCCAGCCTCCATGCCAGCCCAGCTGTCAGGGTCGGCATGGTGGGCAAAGCACATCACAGCAAAGGTGGACGCTTCCAGGGTGTGTGCAGAGCCGACCTCACCGCCTGCCCCCCAGTGCGTGTGCTGCAGCAGGACCCTGATCCTCAGCTCCTGCTTCTCCCCTTTCTTTATTGTTATTTTTTGACCTGTTGGCAATATGTCTCTGGCCAAGGGCATCTGTCTGGATTCTGACCATGGATTTTTCTGAGCAAATCCTGCTCAATGCAATTGTCTCAGGTTATATAAAGTCCTGTTTAAAGATATTTATTTTCATTTGGAATTGTCTAAGGCTCTGACTGTATTTCTTTTTCAAATTTCAGCTTTCTGCTTATCTCATGCTGCTTTAAAATTGATTTTTATGAATCATTTGGCTTCTCCACTGATTCTTTTCCATTTTCTTTCATTAGTGTTTTCTTGGGGTGGGGGAGAGGTGGCAGCCATTGACTGCTTTCTTGGTTACCTAAGTCAGAGGCAGTAGGATTCCACCCTCATGGAGGAGCAGGGTGCAGGTTCCACTTGCTTCAATATATAAATCGCTTCGAGAGAGGACCCGTGAGTGAACTTCACCCCTGCAGCCTCGGGCAGGAGACCCCATGCAGCATTCCTGCTGGGGCTCATCCTAAATCTTGCCTGAGTATCCCAACGCTCAGCCATCTTCCAGGGCTAAAAGCAGCCTCAATCACTGCCATCGACTGCGATTGCCCCGGACAAATCTGTCCAGTCATCTCGCTCTCAAATGAAAAGCACTTCCTCGCTGCTCATTTGATAGAGGGTAATGAGCCGCTGTTTCTACAAGATTACTTACATGATGAGACAGGAGGGCTGGATGGGAAAGACCCAGGCAGGACCCTGAGCAGCCCTGGTTGAGCACTGCCGAAGGGCGGGGCTGGTGCTTTCACACAGAGAGCAGTCGGCATGTTCTTTCTCCCTCTTGGCCCCCATAAGCTATTACGGCTTTTGGCTCCTGTAAAAGATTCGGCTCATTCCACTCTTCTTGGGTTTGGAGCAGTAATTCACTTTCTGATCAACCACCAGCTTTACTAGGGGGTTGGGTTAAAGCGCAGAATCCCAGATCCACCCTTGACTTGCTGGCCCACAGAACTGAGCCACCGCTGCACACTGCATTTCTCACAAAGCAGCCCCCAGCACAGATGTCACACCTTGAGGGCCACCATTGGGCCCAGAGTGTGCAAGGCCATCAGAGCTCTGTGGCACTGTGTGTGGCCTTCAGTCATTGGCCCGCTTCCTTCTGTTTCAGTCCCATCTTCCGCTGCTACTGCACCCCTGCCACTCACCCATTCCTTTGCTCATTTAGCAAGTCAAACTCACTCAGCCAGTGCAGTTCCTGAAAGTATAAGCTGTCCGCCTCCTTGATTCGGCTGTGGACTGCCCCAGAAAGCAGTGAATGGAACTCTTCATTCCATTTGGGAAAGTGCCTCCCTATAGGAAGCCACCTAGTCAGAGACCAGGGTGTGACCAGCAGGGTTGGGGGAGACAGGAAGAGGTTGGGCGTAGTTTTCATGGGAGAAAGAGTCCAGTATTGCAGGTAGGTAGTGCGAGTTCTGCGGTCCTGAGCTAGTAGCACATGGCCACACACCTCAGCCTCATCGCTTCATCTGCAAATGGAGCAGCTAGGAAAAGGATGAAACTAGAGACTATGCTCCTAAGGGTAATGAACCGGACCTGTGTATGGAAACAATGTATTATCTCCCAGAGCCTGAAATAGGAAATGAAATCAGAAAGGTACACTGGATAAGGTGAAAAGAAAGCAAGTGTTCACAGGAACGGAACAACTGGGATGACAAAGAGAAAGAAGAAGGAAGGAAGGAAGGAAGGAAGGAAGGAAGGAAGGAAGGAAGAGAGAGAGAGAGAGAAAGAAGAAAGAAAGAAAGAAAGAAAGAAAGAAAGAAAGAAAGAAAGAAAGAAAGAAAGAAAGAAAGAAAGAAAGATCTAGCTAGCTTGGATAACTGTACTGCGATTTCTCCTGGTCTATTGAAAGGAGCAGTTAATGCTGACTTTTTTTTTTTCCTCTCTCCTCTTTTTAACTTTTTGACCAATTCTGCATGCTTATATCTGGTAATCTGAACAATTAATTTGAAAACAACAATATGCAATATAATAATCATTGTTAAATTCCCATCATTTTGTTCAGTGAAATTTTAGATTGCTTCTTCTTCTTCTTTTTT
>PVKA01017913.1:25393-44926 GCA_004027165.1 Ctenomys sociabilis | reverse complement strand
GCTATCCTGGGAATCTCTACTTCAGGCTGTGGAAGGCTGGGGTGGGGTGGGGATTGAGGATGGGGTGGTGAGTGCTCAAACAGACACAGTTTGAGCCTTCATGAGGTTCACCTTCCAGCGGAGGCTGGGAAGCCACAAGCACCCCAAATCAAGCTGGCTTGAACAATACGAAATGCACTGCTTCATGATGGGGAATCTGTGGCAGCAGGCTGAGGTTTAGGGATTCCCTGGCTCCCTCAGGGAAGTGAGGATCAAGGCTCTCGTCCCACCAAGCTCGCTCCGCATGCAAACTACAAGGCCAGACTGCGCGGAGTGCAGGGGGAAAGAGTGGAAAACAGTGCTGTCTCTCTTATACCTCATTGGCCTGGTTTGTGTCACGTGCTCTTCCATGAACCAATCGCTGTAAGGGAGATTAGACCCTTAGACCAGTCAGGCTTCATAGCATTGGGTTGGGCTACAATGAACCGCGCTGCCTCTGTGTAAAGAAAGAACAAACCAAACCACGTAATAGGAAATAGGAAAATGGCACTTTCTCAAATGGGAAGGGGCTCAAGAAAGGGGACAAAAACGGAATGAGATGTGTCACGCACATGTAGCAACTCCATGCAAGGTGTATAAATATCTTATGTGCTGCAAACATATACTAATAAATTGGGGCCAGAGAGATGGCTCAGTAGAAAAAGCGCTGCCCTGGCAAGTGCAAGGGTCTGAGTTCAAGCCCCGATTCCGCAAAAAAATAAAAAATAAAAATTAAAAAATTAAAAATTAAAAAATGAAGTTTATTGTAGTTGCAGTAAGTTAACTCAAATATGCATATAATGAACATTGGTTCAAGGCAGCTGATACTTTGTAGTAATCTCCAGAAGTGCTGATTTCAAATACTGTACCTGTGTCGACCGGGTAAGAGCGAGTAGGATGCTAATGAGCGAGGCAAGCAGGGAAGGCTACTGAAGGGAGAGCACTGTTGCACCGGCACTAGAGACACGGCTTGGTTTTGTGTTCACAGCTCTGAGACTTCCGAGCTGGGTAACAACTCTTTTTTTTTTTTTTTTTTTTTGTGGAACCAGGGATTGAACTCAGACCCTTGTACTTGCCAGGGAAGCACTTATTCCACTGAGCCATCTCCCTGGGCCAGGGTAACAACTCTTGATCCTCGGTTTCCCTTCCTGTGAAATGAGAGCTTTAATGCCCTACTGACTGGTAGAGTTCTTGCAGAGGATTCAGTGAGCTACTGTATGTGAAGCCCCCTTTGCCCAGGGCATGGAGAGATGCCTACGTAATGGGCGTTACTGCTGGGCAACTGGTCAGCACCAGCCCAGCTATCACTCCATAGGCCTGGATGGTTCTTGTTTCTAGCTCACAGTCTTCCTCTTCTCAGAATCCGGTTTTAGATGACAGCTGCTCAAGAAGAGTACTTTCTCCTTTTCAGATTTCTATCCTCCACCAGTATCTCTTTTCTCTCATGTTCCTCCACCATCGTGCTTTTAGGAGCTGATATGAAGGGCCGGCCAAATAGCTCAGTGGATTAAAGCACCTGCAAGTAGGCCAAAGAGGCCAAAGGGGTTGGAGGTTCGATCCCCAGGCCAGTTGAGCTGGCCCCACTCCCTGAGACGGCAGTTGAGACTGAGCATGTACCTGTGAGTCTGATCTAGTAGAGAGATACTGAACACCCTGTAGACCCTTCCCTCCCCCCACAAAAAAGCTGATATGAAAGACCAGCCAAGAGATTTGAAGTCATATTTCCTGGTGTCCACTCCTGTCTCACCTCCTAGCTGCTGTTTGACCTTGGATGAATTTTCCTCACTACAAAGAGAGTGTAAAGCCATCTTTGTGGTAGGGTTGTGTGAATCATAGGAACGCATCTACTTGCAGCCCCCACTACACCCAAGGGCCCAACTCCAGATAGGCATTGATTTGTGTTGCTTGTTATTGTTATTATTTTTGCCTACCAACCCTGATTCTGACTCCATGTTTGTTATCCATGAATACCAACCTTTCTCAACTCCAGTTGCTTGTTTTACTGTTGAATTACTGTTGAACATTTCTTCCTAAAGATCCAGCTAAAACTCCACTGCTAATCTGTTTTAAAAAACACACTGACCCATGTCCCTTGTAGTAGATTTCTAACAGGTAGTCAATTTACTACACCCAGCTGAGTTAAACTAGTGAGGTGCTGGGTGTGGGAGTCCCACCTGAGGATTGTTATCAGCAGCATAAAGGCAGGACAGGAGAAGCTGCTGAAATGCTGTTAGGGCTGCAGTTTGGAGAAGCTGTTACAAGCTACTCTTTCTCTCGGGCTGTCCTGCTGAAGGACCTTGCCATGCTGGCTTTCCTGAAGAACTTTGGAAGAGCTCCGGTCCTCGTCTTGAGCATCTATCTCTTCTTGGCTCTGGAGGGGAAGATGGTGCACTGCTCAGCCTTATAGGGAAGCTTGATGTTGGCTTTCTTGATGGGAACTTGGCTTTCTTCATCATTGGAGGAGCTTGGGACCTCGCTGTTGCTGAGGACAGCTGTGGTACTTTTGGGGGAGCTCTGGTGCTTATTACCTTGAGCATCGCTTCCTAGCTGTAGCTCAGATCCCTGAGCTTGCTAGCACAGATCCTTCATCCCACTGGCACAGACTTCCTAACTTCCACCACTCACCTTTGGGCCTTTATAGCACATATCCATAAGCGGGCCTACATGGGACTTTGTTTTGGGTGCTAGGCCTCCAGCTGGACTGGTGGGGGGACATTGTTATGAGCTGTAGGTCCTCAGCTGGATTCATTAGTATTTAATGTGTGGATAAATTTCCAGCACTGATTCATTATAAAACACATCCTGTACTATACTGTTCACCTTGCAAGAACTCTTAACTCTTTCCCCAGATCTTTCCATGAATGCTAACATCTGTGTGAAACAAACGACGCTGTGTCCTGTTTGGAGAATCTCAGAGCTGGGTGTGGTGGGGCACACCTGTAATTAAGCCCAGTAATTAGGCAGGAGGATCAGCATGAGTTCAAGACCAGCCCAGGACACATAGTGCATTCAAGGCTAGCGTGAAATATGTAGCACGTTTCTGTCTCAAAAGAGAACAAAACGAAAAATTAAAAAGAATCCTAGACATCAGAAAACCCTGACAGTAGGGGTGGTGAGTGTGAGGGAATCTTCATCTAAGGTGAGGAAAGTGACTAGCCCAGGGTCACTAGCAAGTGGATAGCAAAGGAGCCCAGGCCTCCTAGCTTCAAGGTGATTCCCTTTCATCTCATGGTTCTCTGAACCATGAACTTGTCCTGCCATGGTTGTCCTAAGGACCTTCCAAAGGTTCATAGTCCTGGAATTGAGGTGGGGAAACTCAGTGTTCCCAAATAGTTTTTAATGCGACAAAAGTCAGTTATTTCATCCGGCCATTCTCTTCTTACCCTGATTGGCAGTGGTGGTGGTGGTGGGGTGCTTTGAATTTCCAAGTACTATAAGCAAATAAAACCCCAACTGAAGGACACGAGTCACTCTTCATGTGCCTCTGTTGGCCACAAGTGGATACAAGAGTTGTAAGTTCCACAGGGCTTCTGAGCAGTTTAACTCATGCATTTCACTAAGAAACTCCATAGCATGGGCTCCGAGAGTGCCCACGGGAACCCTTTGGTTTCATCTCACAGTCCCATTTCTCTTAGCCTGACTGGCACTCAGGGCAGGCCAGACCCTGCAATGAGACCGGGCCACACATAGGCTTCAGACCCCAAAACAGCCATGGAGGCCCATCGCATTTCCACATCCTCAGACCATTGAGGGCAGAAAATTCCTGCCATTCCTGAGTTTGTCACAGAGACTCAGACCCAGTGACCTCCTTTTGTTCCCGCGGGGGGCTGCAGCCCCTCTGCAAGTTTAAACCGTTCACAGGAGCACAGGCCTCCTCTCAGAGACACTGGTGGAGGAAAGGGGAGACTCTAGGAGGCCAGAAGAGAATGGCCACATCTTGCCCCTTTCTCTCACCAAGCCGTGGGAAGGAAAAAAGTCCCAAAGAAAAACTGAAGTGTGAGACAGTTTATAGAGACTGAAAGTACAGGTTACCAGGGGGTTTGGCAGCAAGGAAGGGCAAGTTATTGTTCAGTGGGTGAGGAGCTTTTGTTGGGGATGGTGAAAAGGTTTTTTGGGCATAGTGGTGATGGCTACACAGCACTGAGAATTTATTTAATGCCACTGAATTATACAGTGGTAAAAGTAATAAATATTATGCTATTACCACAATGTTTTAAAAACCCTACAAAAATGTCCCCTCAAACTCTTGTTCTCGACATTTCCTTTGAGACAGACTTCAAATAGAGTGGCTTGCAAATCTATGATGTTGGATTGTGTGTGTGTGACCATCTACTTTGCTCTTGGCATAATTTAGAGAATTATGAATGATATAAATCACTGAAACTGATTTCTCAAGTGTTTGAGGTTCCTTCATCTCTGTTCAGAAAAAACTCATCTTTGCCAAAGACAGAAAAATAAAAGAAAACGGGCCCTCAAGTGGGCCCTGGTTTAAGAAAATCTCCTATGTGAAATCTCAGATTTCGAAAACAAATTGGTGGCTGATTATTTGTTTCACAAAAGACAGCTTCACTTAACAAAAGAGTTCACTCAAAAGTTTCTTTAAGAAGAGAGCCCCCTGGTGCATTTAATGATATTATTGGATTAAAAAAATCAGGCAGACCATTCAAGGACACTGCGCTGTACATATGTGAATGCATTGTACTGTGTTGTAAGAGGAGGAAGGACTCTGACAAATGGACCATTCTGGCTGAAAGAAACACAAAGAAAGAGCAAGATGAGTTTTCTTTTTTTTTTTTTTCTTTTTTTTTTTTTGTCTTTTTGAGACAGGGTCTCACTATGCAGTTCAGGCTGGCCTTAAGCTCACTTTGTAGCTCAGGCTGGTCTCGAACTCACAACAATCCTCCTGCCTCAGCCTCCCAAGTGCTAGGATTACAGGCATGCGCCACCACGCCCGGCAAGATGAGTTTTCTTGGCCTAAAATCCTGGCAGCTTTCTGGAAAGGCTCTGGAAGTTTGTGTGATTTATTTAAGACCAGCTAAGCCGAAGGTCTGTGATGTGTCCATTTGGAGAGAGAGCCTCTGCCTCACTGAGGGTCAAAGTTCTGACTGCACAGCCTGA
Source organism: Ctenomys sociabilis (assembly GCA_004027165.1). Taxonomy (NCBI): domain Eukaryota; kingdom Metazoa; phylum Chordata; class Mammalia; order Rodentia; family Ctenomyidae; genus Ctenomys; species Ctenomys sociabilis. The sequence goes on along the minus strand of PVKA01017913.1, from coordinate 39,790 downwards.
CCCCTGTCACCTGCTCTAATCAAAACGGTTCCCTGCCCTGAGCTCAACTCTGCGCTGCAATGGCACAGAAATGTATCAGCTGCCAGAAAGCAGATTCTCTGGTGACGAAGACTGATCCTTATTTATGTCTACATAGGTACATTCTGGGGCCCATAAAGGTTTAATTGTCCTTTGAACTACTTTTTTTCAAAAACTCACAAAGAGGCTGCCAGCTTTCCCCAGAGCTTAAACCCAACTGAATGCGGTTCTGTGGAAACTGCTTTAAGTGTGTAACACACGCCGTGTCCTGGGGCACAAGGCACGATTGTTTTGGGGACTGGAAAGATGCAGCTCTTAGGAGGACTTTTAAAGTCAGTTTTTGTGGCTTTCTGGTGCTGCTGACCTTGAGTTGCTCTGCAGAGAGAAAAAAACTCCTTCAGCTGAGATTTCTCCTGTGACACCACTGCCCCCTACTGCCACCTTCAGGATGGGGTGGCATGGATGTCAGTGTTGCAGCACCCTGGAGGTCCTTCTGTTCCTCCTGGGAGAGAGAGATATTTCCAGAAGGATTATGCAAAGCAATGGTAATGCACACCTGTACTCTCAGTAGTTGGGAGGCTGAGGCAGGAAGCTCACCTCAAGTGTAAGGTCAGTGTGAACTAAGTAGCTGAGACCTTGTCTCAAAAAAAAAAATTATGCAAAGAATGGAGTAAATACAGTTCCCAGAATGTTCTTTGTTCTCTGTGTTGAAACTCCTGTCCCTAAAGATTTGTAATGGTCTCCCCATCCATCAAACTTCACTCTGAGCTAGGAAGGGCCACTGCCTTGCGACCTCCAGATTACCTTGTCAACCCTTCTCATACTCCTCTTGGAGTTGAGTGAAGAAAACACATCCGTCAAGAGACTAAAGCAAATAGTTTTGACATGTGGTTCTGTCCCGTGAGGGAGGCTATAATGAAGTCAGTCCCAGTTTACACGGCTCCAAATGGTTCCATTTAGATGTTCTCCCTGTATTTACACAACCCCACCACTTTGACTGTTTATCTTGCAGTGTACATGGCCATACTTGTAGTCTTGGCCTCTGACTTCATCCCTTACGTTTTCCATCCCATGGCCTGTCATTTACATTTTTCTTTAGGAAATGTAAATATTTATTTACAGTATTAGCTTTTACTCCTGCATCATCTATACATTCTGGACTAAACAGACGGTGATACGAGTTTTTTGCTGGAGTCCTCCATAAACTGCTGATGACCTTAACCAAGTCATTGAACCTCACAGAGCCTAAGATGTTGCTTTGTAAAATGATGTTTTTCACTTTCACTTTGTTGTAGCTGGCATATCTGTACTGAGGATTTTCTTAATATCTCTGTACCTCCTTACATCTACCCATGAATATTTCTTATATCTTTGTCATTGTTGTCCTTCCTTTCAGAATGTCTTTAAGACCCATATTTCTTGAATTTGAGGGCAGTGTGTGTGCAGAACAGTGTTTAGTGTGAATAGATCATACTACAGGGGTTGGGTCTAAACTCATTTATGTGAAAGAATGGGTGAGGATAGGAAGAGTCTAACTTCAAGCCTGAAATTACAATAGATTACTTCTCAAACTGGGGTGTGGGTACCTACAGGGGCTCACAGGGGTGTACCACCAAGCGCAGGATGCTGTTCACTCTAGAACAATAATGTTTGAAAAGAGATGTTGGACATGGTGGTTCAGGGCTGCAATTCCAGCACTCAGGAAGCTGAGGAAGGATTGCTGTGAGTTCAGTGCCAGCCTGGACTACACAGGGAGTTCAAGGCCAGCCTGACCTACATGAGACCCAGTTTTGAATAAACAAATAAACAATAAACAAAACCCCCCCAACAAAACAAGAGATTTGAGAATGGGATATTAAACTTTAGTATTAAAGCAAAAATATGTCTGTTGTGAATAGGAGACAAAAGTCATAGACGAAAGCCGGGCGTGGTGGCACATGCCTGTAATCCCAGCACTCGGGAGGCTGAGGCAGGAGGATTGCTGTGAGTTCGAGACCAGCCTGAGCTACAAAGTGAGCTTAAGGCCAGCCTGAACTGCATAGTGAGACCCTGTCTCAAAAAGACAAAAAAAAAAAAAAAAAAAAAAGTCATAGATGACATCTTAGGATACAGAGGGGACCCACACTAAAATGTATGAATGGAAACAGGGTTTTTGCTTCTGGCTGGAGTTGAGAAATACTTGCCTTATGGGTCTTTTGAGGTATGTGCACTTTAATAGGGTAAAGGTATTAGGTTACCATGGAGGGACATTCCTGCTAAATAATAGACATATGTAGAAAATCCGATTTCACCCATGAAAAAAGTTTAAGGGGGTTCTGAGGTTGTGAGGCAGGCTGAACCAGAGAGCTGGCAGCAAAGACCCAGTGAAGACAGACCCTGTCTTAAGCCTCTGGCTACGGGCTGGGCTTGAACTGATCTGAACACGTGGAAGTTCTGTTAGCCTTTCTCTGACCTCCAGGAACAGTTCTTGTTTGTAACACCAAGCCTGGTGCTCACTATGCCATTACAATGTTAGCTGTATTTTTTCTCATGTGTGGGTAGCTTATCAGCCAGGCAGGCAGGTGGTGTGAATTAAGAAAAAACATATGATCAAGAGCCAAGAGCTTGCCTACCTTGTGACTTCTGGTTATTCCCTGAGCTCTCAGATTCCCTCACTCACCTATTAAATGACCCAATATAACACCTGCCTTGCCTACTGAATAGGTAGAATTGTGTTCAGAGCACATGGATTTTCAATGTAGAAGCAACATGTAAATCATTACACAAAAATCAGTTATTAACTAAGATCCCAAAGGGATGGAGGGCTTATCTCTAACATCATCTTTCTGTTCCCCCAACCTCTAACTTTTGCCTGGTTGGTTCTGATAATGGTTAATGATAAAGATCATGAAATGCTGTACCTAGTATGACCCTGAGAAAACTAATTTTGTTTGTCTGTTACTCTGGACTCTTTCTCCTCTTTCCTCCAATTAACCCACCCAGAAAAGTCTGGACCCTAAGACTCTCAAAAGACTCTCAAAAGAGATTATTTTGTGGATACCAATCAAATTCTAAGGGAATTTCAGGCAGTGGTTAGTAAAGTTTCACAGCAATGCCACTTTTGTGTAAGAAATAAACATGTTATCTGGGAAGGTTTCTCCTACAAATGAAAATGTACAGTCTCAGAATTTTTTTTTTCTTTAAAGGAGAAATCAAGGGCCCAGTCTAAATACGTCTTTATGTAAGAATGAAACATTTCTTTTCCTTTTTGTTTTTTGCGGTACTGGGAATTGAACTCAGGGCCTTGCACTTGCTAGGCCACAGCTTATACTACTAAGCTATTTCCCCCACCCTTTTTCCTTTCTCAAATGTATTTGGTACAGGGCCTCACTCTGCAGCTCAGACTTGTAGTGATCCTTGTATTTTCAGCCTCTCCCGTGCTGGGATTACAAGCGTGTGCCACCACACACAGTCTCCAGTGGCCAGTTTAGGGTTGAAGCTGGCATAGCGAGTGGTGCTGGGGAATCGAAGTCCCATCCCTGGGCTTGCCTAAGCAGGTAATGAAACATTTCATCAAACCCTACTGAAGTCACTTAGCAACTTCCTCCTGCTTCTGGTTGGGTTTGGAGTGACTGACATCCCTCAAGGAAATTTCAGTAGAGGCAGAGAAGTAGGTGGCATAGTGTGTACTTCTTTGAAATACCTTCCCTGTAAATAGGAACTTTTCTTTACTAGGCCATTTCTTTACATCTTCCTGTGGACCAGAGCTGAATGGACTTGTTAAGGCAAAAAGTATCTTGGGCTTTTCATAGCTTTCCCCTTCAAAGCCTTTTTTTGTGGCCACGTCAGTGCACCCTGGAGGGTGGGGCTGGCACACTGGGAATCGAACTGTGGTCCCTGTGCTTTGTCTAAGTTTGCCTAAGGAGGCAATTTACCCCACTATGCTATTTTGCTGGCCCCCTCTTCAAAGCTTTGAACTGTGCAAGAAACACCCATATTCCACACCAACAAGGCAAAAGTTAAAATGAGATTGTGGTTAAAACAGTTTCTTACAGGTATACTTTTTACTTACTTGGTTTTTTTCTTTTTGGTCTTTTTGAGACAGGGTCTCACTATGCAGTTCAAGCTGGCCTTAAACTCACTTTGTAGCTCAGGCTGGTCTCGAACTCACAACAGTCCTCCTGCCTCAGCCTCCAAGTGCTGGGATTACAGGCCTGCGCTTACTTACTTATTTAGAGACAAGGTCTTACTGCATCCTTCAAGCTGGCCTTGAATTACCCAGCCTGCCTCAGGCTCCTGAGTATAGGGTTATAGGCCAGCATCACTATGCTTGGTTCATCTTTTGTTTTTTTTTAAGTAAATTTTTGTTACTCTAAAATCAAGTCAGAGTAATGAAGAAGGGTCAGAGAATGTGGAGTAGAAACTACTAAGGAAACAGGTGAAGACGGGCGTGATGGCGCAGGCCTGTAATCTCAGCACTCAGGAGGCTGAGGCAGGGGGATTGTTGTGAGTTCGAGAGCAGCCTAAGCTACCAAGTGAGCTTAAGGCCCGCCTGAACTGCATAGTGAGACCCTGTCTCAAAAAGACAAAAAACAAAAAAACAAAAAACAAAAAAAAAAACAAACCATAAAACCCCCCTACATTTTCTCCCCCAAGGGTAGGGGGTGGGGGTTGGAGGTGGGGTGGCTTTGAAGAGCCTCAAGAGCAGACTCCAGAGGTCAGGCCTCAGGGTCAGTGGGAAGCCCAGACCAGCCCCAGGCCAGGCCCTACAGGATGTGAGAACATCCCTATCTCATCCCCTCAGTAAGTAGTTCCGAGTGATCATTGGAGAGCGGGTGGGGGTGGGCATGACAAGCGGCCCACGAGGCCTTCGAGTCCACGAGGCCAGGAGGAGCCTGCAGCAGCCCTGCCCACCCTGGTCGGTTACTGGGGAGACACTGGGGGGGGGGGTTTGTTGGCAAATAGGACTGTTCCATTTGTTAGAGGCTTCAGGGGTGCATGCGGGGTTGTCCTCAACTCATGAGTGCGGTCAAGGTAGCCCTCTCGCCCGGACACCCCCGCTGCGGTGGTACAGTCCAGCCGAGCCTCGAGGCCTCACGGCTGCTGAGGACTAAGTTAAGAGTAGGCCGCCTGGGGCTGGCGGGAGCAGGTAGCAAACGGGCTCCTGACCTCCCTCGCTGGCGCCAGCGCTCCTCGGGGCGCCCTTTCACCCCAGAAACTCTGAAGCCCCCACCAGCCCGAGGTCCTGTCCGTTCCCCTCCAGCCCAGATACCACCAGAACATGCAGGACGTTGAGGACTGTGCGGCCCCTCAGGACGCCGGCGTGGAAGATGGCGGCTCCTGCGAGCCTGACAGGGCAGGGCTGGGGAACAGCCACCGGGACCAGCCACCGGGTAGGTCCAGCGGGCCCTGGGTCCCATGGGTGCCCCGAGCGCTGTTCCTGTCCTCCATCCAAGTCACGTCACGGGCCTTGTCCTGTGGAAGCCTTCACACTCCTACCTGGGTGGGGGCGAGGAGGCCTGCAGGCCAGCTCCAGAGTGGTAGGCGGCCGCGGCGCTGGGATTCTTTTTTTAAAAATTTATTTATTTATCACAGTGTCTCACTACACATCGCGGACTCTTTTTTTGAGGGGTGGGGGTCAGCTCAGCCCACCCTCGGGGAGGGGCTGGCACAGCATGTGGTGCTGGGGATTGAACCGCGCGCGGTCCCTGAGAGCTTGCCTAAGCAGGCGCTTTAGACCGCTGAGCTATCTTGCCAGCCCTGGATTCTTTATAAATGTCTACAACGACCTTTTCCCCTTTTTATTTGAAGCATTTAGAAATTGTTGCAAAGTTAAGTGGTCCAGTGAATGTTCATATTGTTTTGTCCTGTTGCTTTTTATCTCCCCAAACCGCTCCACAAGTGGTCACTTGACTCTGACAAGATTGGAGACCGAGTCACTTTTGAGCCATGTTTGAATGGTATTTTTTATTCACAGATCAAAAAGAGTGGGATTCTGGGGTTGACTTAAAAGAAACAAATGACCCCAACTGGAAATTGCATTTTCTGAGTTCTGTGGTCTCAGCTGTAGAGCGCTTCTTTTGGTTGTGTCATAGTACATGTTCGCTTTGGGACGCCAGGTCGTGGTGGAGCCAGGGGATTCAGGCCATTTCTCTTTCATAATAATCTCTAGGATGCCCATCCAGTCATCGATCTGAAGGGGTGTTCACATGTGACAGCCTGAATTTTAAAAGTTTTTAAGATTGATTTTTTTTTTGTACATCAACTGCATGATTTTTATTTTTACCCCTTTTATATTAAAGAGCTATTTTCTTAAACCAATAATCTAGTATTGTTTGCCTCCATTTTATTTTAGAATTTCTTTTTTTACTTATTTTTTATTTTATTGAGAAACAAATAGCAATGAGACAGTATCAAAACTGATTAATAGGATACTTTCAATAATTAATACATTGTTATCTTCTTAGTGGTTAACCATAGTACAAGGAGCAGACAGGCTATCCTGTCCAAACACTATTAGTACAAATCTTTCTACTCATTGAATTAAACGAAAGTAGCTGTATATCTATCCTAACTATCCTGTATATACAAATACAAAATGGCCCTTCCTTTGTATCCCCTTTTTTTGTTTAGTCATCTTAGAGATGGGTATTCCAGTGGCATCTAAATACTGTAGGTGCAAGAATTCAGCAAAACAATCCAACACAGCCCACAGTCCACAATAGTAGTGGGTTATCTGCAGAAGTTGTTGACTTGAGCCTTTCACAGCTAAGTATATTAATACGACTTTACTTTATATACCTCTATTTTTATACTTTTCTGCTGGATAGTTAAGACCAAGATAAAGTGAGACCTATATAACAAGAAATGTAACTTTTGTATCTGATAAAGTCAGTCACGTACACTCAGGGTTTGTCCTATAATGGTGCTTTGTAGATCCTTTGTCAGTGTCAGCCTTTTGGATGAATCACGGCCATTGCTTGACCAATTTGTTCTGTGAAAGCCTGAGATAATGTTTTCTCTCCATGTGACTCTCCATAGGCACACTCTCCATCATGATCACTTTCCTTTGTGGCCCCATAATCTCTTTGATCAGAAAATTTGGGACACAACTGAGTTACATGATGTTACATACAGGTTCACCTAAGTCCTGAGTTTTCACTGACCTTGAAAGGCTAGGGTCAAAATTTTGGCTAACCTTGCAGCCCTTTCTTTTCTGTAATTTTTGATTAGCAAACTTAGGTTGTTAACCTTCCAGAAGAGAGGCTTATTACCCTGCAACATATGTAATTCAGTTTATCCTGTCTATTAATCATCTTAGGCATAACATGGAACAGGTATTTTCCATCAAGTATTGATATGTTAAACTTTAAGTCCCTACAGAATATGAAGGAAAAAATAATTTAAAAAATGTGAATAAATACATATATTTTTACACAGAAACCTAACTGTATACAGTATTATAACAGGACAGTACTGTGACATTTTTTTCTTGTGTCCTTTTTTCATTTATTACCCTTAATTAAAATCCTTTTACTTGAGAGACAGTATGATAATAATTGGTATGTTATGACAAGAAGTACATATTTAGAAGACCAGAATGACAGGCATTCCAAGCCAGACCCATCTATTTCACATTGCTATCTTCAGTGCAGTTGCTTGGTTCACAGGTATCAGCATGTATAGTTAGGGTGAGAATCCTACCAATTAACTGCTAGTTTCAAAATGTTGCTGATGTTTCTCAGGATCATTGCCTTACCCATCTTGTGCATATAATTAATATTGATTTGTGAAAAATTTAGTAGAGGTACGAAATTTAATTAAAATTCATTTCTCAAGCCGGGCATGGTGGCGCACGCTTATAATCCCAGCACTCGGGAGGCTGAGGCAGGAGGATTGTTGTGAGTTCGAGACCAGCCTGAGCTACAAAGTGAGCTTAAGGCCAGCCTGAACTGCATAGTGAGACCCTGTCTCAAAAAGACAAAAAAAAAAAAAAAACAAAAAAACAAAAACTCATTTCTCTTGTGACCACATGGGGTCGCTGCGGGTTAACAAAAATGGCACCAAAAGGCTTGAACAGACTGGAACCTGAGGAGTTTGGGAGGGAGGGGGGCTGTGGTGAGCAGGGGTAAATATAGTTTGTTTTACAGTAGCTATTAAAGTGAATCAATCCATAGGTAAAATAACTCCCAGTAAAGTGAATTACCAAATTCCTTTTAAAAAGTTGAAATTTTGTGTGTTACATTGACTTGATTATTACCTTGAATATTTCTTTGTTCTTGGGATTTGAATTTTAAACTAATCTTGGACCGGGGAGATGGCTCAGTAGAAAAGTGCTTGTGTGGTAAGCTCAAGGGCCTGAGTTCAATCCCCAGTTCTGCCAAAAATAAATAAATACAAATGAAAAACTTATTTTTTTTGTGGTACCAGGGATTAAACTCAGGACCCTGCACTTGCCAGGCAGTAAAAAACTATTCTTGTTGCATTTTAGCTCAGGTTATTCTGAGTCCTTCTCTTTCCTGAATTTTGGAGCTCTTCTGGAGTGGCTTAGCACAGGGTTACTGTCAGAAGTGGGATGGTCTTTCAGGACATACTGAACTTTGATTTGTTGTAATTATTAGGAAGTGTTTCAGATTTGCTGTCAGTGTGCTGCTGTAGCTCAGTCTCCCTTTATGAAGATTTTTTTTCTCATTATTATGAATTAGCAATGAGACAATTTACATATTTGTGTTTTACCATTTGGGAACATCATATATTTAAGGTTCTGTTAACCTTAATGTTAGCAAGGACATAGTGGATTTAAAAAAAATGTGTTTAGTACAGGATCTTGGGTCTACAGGGTCTCACTATACAGATCAGACTCGTAGTGATACTTCCTGTTTATTAGCCTCCCAGGTACTCGGATTACAGGTGCGCGCCATCACACCTAGTCTCATCCGGCACGACAGGCCTACCTAAGTAGGCACTTTAATCCGCTGAGCTATCTGACTGGCCCAGTGGATTCTTTTTTTTCCTTCCCTGTATTTTAGGGAAGGGTCTACAGGTTGTTCAGGGTCTCACTATTAGATAAGACTCGTGGTGATTCTCGTGTTTATAGCCTCCCAAGTGCTGGGATAACAGGTGTGCATCTCAATCACCATCTCAGCCCCAAGGGTGGGGGCAGCAGGGCAATCCTGGGGATCGAATCCCTGGCCCCTATGCTTGCTTGTAGGTGCTTTAATTCACTAAGCTGTTTGGCCAGCCCCAGTAGATTTTTTATAAAGGCCTACAACTAACTACCTGTCACCCTTTTTATTTGAAATATTTAAAAATTGTTGAAAAGTAATACAGTGAATGTTCACATTGTTTTGTAATCTTGATTTTTATCTCTGTATATGTTTTTCTCCCCCTTGCTATCTGAAAATTACAGTAATGACTTTATCTGTATTTTATTGTACTCTCTTTTTGGGAACTGAGTCAGTGTCTCACTATGTAGTTCAGTCTAGCCTGGCACTCCCAGTGATCCTTCTGCTTCAGCCTCCTGAATATTGTGTTCTTTTCTAAGTGAAAGGGAACTGCCCCATATAACCTCTTCATGTAATAAGCTTATTTTTTCTTTTTACATTTTAAATCTTGCTGCAAAAACTTAAAATATTTATATAAGTAAAGCAAAAAATAAATAAATAAAATAAAACAACTCATAATAAACCTGTCCTGATCTGATATCCAGCCTCAGTCAATTCATGGCCAATCAGTTCATCTATTTGCCCATTAGACCTTGAATCTAAATTATTTTCTAAGATACAGGAGAGGTCCCAAGGGCGTGGCTACTGAAGCTCTTTATCAGGGGTAACTTTTATACAGCAAAATCACAGTGGGGGTACAATGTGGGTCAAACTGCCAGCAACCTATAGGATTGCAGGTGTAGCCCCTTAACTAATACTTAATCCAATTAAGAAATGATGGTCTCTTGCTGCAGCAACACAAGTGGGAGCACCAGGAGCTCAGGCTCAGAGACACTTTAGATTGTTTTAATAAAATGGTTGACAAGTCAGACATGAGGGAAATCACCAGCTTTGATAAGGCCAGGTTGAAGAAGATGGAGATGCAGAAGAATACCCTGCCAATCAAAGAGACCATTGAGCAGGAAAATCAGAGTGAGATTTCCTGAGCCCAGAGGATTCCCTGTCCCCATCATCTCTGAGACACCCCAGTCATGAGGTGGAGGAAAAGCCACTTGCAAGATGGACATGAGCCACAAGCTGCACTGTGAACCTAGGCAGTCTATGCTGTGCCACCAACCCATAGGTCTCTGAGGGGACCCCCCCATCAGACTGCCAAATTATCTAGTTTGCCATGGAATATTATAGAAAATTATTTGTATGTTGAATGAAAATAAACACATCTCATGGCAAAGAAAGAGAAAGAAGAAAGAAAGAAAAGAAAAGAAAGGAATCGTAGTAAAGGTACATGGAAAGAACAAAGGCATTTTGGAGAAGGGAGAAGAGGTATAGGTGCAAATCTGGCCACCCGGACCAGGTGGTGCTTATTACAGTATAATCTCAAGTTGCTATTTATCTTGCAGGCACAACTATTGCTTCTCTATCCTGAGGCTTGGCACTTTGCAGATTGGCCTCCAGCCATGATTCTGATGTCTTTTTGTGCTAACTTCCTTGCTACATCTATCTAATTTAACTGCCTTGCAGTAGTCTCAAAGCTAGACTGATTCACTTTAAAGGATTGCTCTTTATTTTGAGAATATTTCCCTTCTGCTTTTTCATGTAATTATGATTTGGGGGATAGTAGAATTTTTATTTGCTTTTTGGTACTTGGCTAAATAAGTTGTCATTATAGTCAGTTAACTATGATTTTTTTTTTTTTTTGGAAGTTTATTAGTCTGAAATGCTAAAATCTGGGAACTATTTTTAGACTTTAGCACTGTTTGGGGACACATTTGTATTATCTGTAGGGGGAACTTAGGTTTCATCATAAGTAGCTACAGAGGCAGGAACAGAAAAATGGACTCTTAGTACTATAGATAAATACTTTTGCCAAATCATGAAATTGTTTCTTTGTGATTTTACTTTTTAAAAGTTTTTTTGTTGATTTCACTTAACTTTTTTTATGAATTAGCTTTCTCATGTCTCTCCCTTGTGCTCTTTGAATATTCAGCACATTATGGGACATAGAGTTCAGAAAACCTCAATGACTCCTGTAATTGAGTAAATTTGACACAAGTGAGGCCTACTGAGTTGAATGAATCTTCTGATAAAATAGAAGCCCATGCTTGTGTGAATTCACTTTGTCTACCACTCATGTTTTGGTTACAGTTCTCCCAGAGACTGCTAATGAAGTGTCCAAGCTCAGTGACAAGATTGGGATGAGCCATGATTTCCACATGGAGGAGGTGATTTTACCTCCAAGCAGGTATAGGCTTTTCTACTTTTTCACTTTGTTCATCCTGGCATGGGTTCTTAACACTAAGAACTGACTTGGTGTTCTTTTTTTTGTGTGTGTGTGTTCTTATTTAACAATATAACTAGTATTTGAGTGGTCTCTAAGCTTACATAAACTAGTAACAAGTTGTAATTGTTAGTATAGTATCAAGGAGCAAATAGTATATAACCTGTGAGTAAAGCAGAGCAATAATGGTTGGAGTAATGAGAAGGGATCTGCTGTTCTCTGAAAGATTTGAAGGAAGTAGTTTGGTAATGAAAAAGTTTTGGGTTTTGAAGCATTTTGGTTTTCAGATATTCATATTTGGGATATTCACCCTGCATTATCCTAGAAGACAGTTTCATATTACAGAGGCACAGAGAAAACAGGTGTGAACAAGAAGGAGGTTGAAGTGTGTAGGAGAGACACACAGAAGGATTTAAGATGATAACAGGTAACATAAAATTATAGGGATTCATTGCGGAGTTTTACAAAGAGAAATATAAAGTGAAAGGAAAAAAGAAATATAAAGCAAACCTAGGAGAAAGTGCAGACAAAATAACCAGCTAAGTGACAGTTGTAATCGTGACTGGTTTTGAGGGAGAGGGAGCTTTTATATTTAGCTTCTGTTTCCTAAAGGGATGACTGAGCTCAGGGCACAGGCCAATTAGCCAATAGGATCTTGCTTAAGTCACTAAGTTTCTCCAGGCTGGACTTGAATTGCAATCTTCTTGCCTCAGCCTTGTGATACTCAGATCTTTAGAAACAAAGGATCTCACTTTTACCTTGAATCTAGGGTCTTCAAGAGCTGAGGTAAGAACTAAGAGGGAGATGTTATGGGGCTGGGTTGTGCAGGACTTTGCAGTGTATGTCACTGGGTTGCTCCCAGGCCAGGAAAGCCCATGTGGCTAGCTCCACTTCCACAGAGATCCTCCTGTTTTTTTTTTTTTTTTTTTTTTTTTTTTGTGAATGGATTTCCAAATAAAAACAGCTAGTTACCATACCTAGTTACTATATTCTTTATTTTTTTCCCACTAAGTTTATTTATTTATTTTGCCAGAACTGGGGATTGAACTCAGGCCCTTGAGCTTGCCAGGGAAGTGCTTATTCCACTGAGCCATATCCCCGGCCCACCTAGTTACTATATTCTGAGGTACCTTTATAGGGGAGAGGGAAGTGGGAGGTAAGGGGACAGATTAAGAAAAAGAGGTGATGAATGGGCCCAACATGTCTGGACTCTGAGTGTTAAGTTGTGGCTTTAGCTCTGAGATCTTGCAAGTGGTTTTTCTTGCAATAAATTGCAATCTTCTGCTAATTTGTATCTGATTCAGTCAGAAATCTGGAACTTTATATAAGTACACAGAGAAAGTGAATTAAAAAACCATAGTTTTAGTGCCAGCAAGATAGCTCAGCAGACTACACTCCTGCTTAGGCAAGCGCAGGGACTGCGGGTTCAATCTCCAGCACCACATGCACTCCAGCCCTGCCCCTGGGCATGCTGAGCTGGCCACCGAGATGGGGCATGGTGGTGCACGCCTGTGATCCCAGCACTGGGGAGGCTGAAAACAGGAGGATCACTATAAGTCTGAGCTGCATAGTGAGACCCTGTGCCAAATACATTAAATAAATAAATAAAATTTCAGCTCTTCACTGAATGTGGTGCTTCTAATTCCTGCCCTCAAGGGGACTGAGGCATGAGGGTCACAGTTCTAGCCCAGACTGTGTCAGATGATAGATAGCAGCTCTTTCTATTGAGCTATGCAAACCCAGAGACCCTTTCAGAGCACAAAGCAACCCTTGCCAACACCAAAGACTTCAGGAAACTCTGAAAAAATAGCAGAACTTCAGACTTGCGAAGAATCTACTTGGGGCTCTGTGAGGAAGATGGAAGACCCCCCCATAATAGGATATGGTTGCTTATCTGTGTTCCTCAAGGGGTCTCCAGACTCTCCCTTAGGTCCCTTTATGTGGTAGTTAGAATCCTGTTGTATCCTCTTGGCCATTTCTCATACATTGATCACTGACTGAGTGGAGACAGTAGGGACATAAACAGGACATATAAGAGATCAGAGAAAGTGAATGGAAGATTGAAGGTAGCAGAAGGACTAGGAGGAGCAGGACCAAAGAGAAAGATCAGCTCTTAGAAAAGCCAGTCTAAGAGCAGGCCAAATAGCTCAGCAGATTAAAGTGCCTGCAAGCAGGCTCGGACCATGGGTTCAATGCCCAGGCCTGCTGTGCCAGCCCTGCCCCTGGGGCATGCTGAGACTGCGATTAAGACTGGGCATGGTAGCGCGTGCCTGTAATCCCAGCACTTGGGGGGGCTGTAACAGGAGAATCACTGTGAGTCTGATCTAGTAGTGAGAACCTGAGTACCCTGTAGACCCTTCTCAAAAATACAGAAAAAAAGAAAGAAAAGCCAGTCTAGGGAGTTTTTCAATTTTCCAAAGAGAAACATCTGATTAGCAGATGTTTGAGAAAAGGGATTTCTCTCAACTGAGAAATTTCCATGAGAGAGGAAGAAACCTGTAGAGAGTAGAGGCCATAAAAAAGTATAACTTGAATATTAGCTTTTATTATACCATTTTATTACAGAGCTCTTATAAAAAATCTTTTCCCTTTTTTTTTAAGTAAGGGACAGTTCTGTTTGTAATGTCCTGATTTGTACAAAATCTGTAAACATCTGAAAGCAAATGGAAAGTTCTGTGATTGGTGGGCACAATGGATGGACTTTGAGTTACTTCCAGACTCATAGTCCTGGTTTTGTAAACATTTAGGCTGCAAGGCAAGACTTTGATTTTAATTTGCTGAAACATTCGGTTGAAGCCGGACAATGACAGGAGGCTGACCACCTACCCAAAGATATTCTTTTTAGGTTGCTTTTTCATATCAGCAGATTTCCAACTAAGATGAAAATCAAAGGGTTTCTTTTTTTTTTTTTTTTTTTTTTTTTTTTTTTTTTTTTTTTTTTTTTTTTTTTTTTTTTTT
>PVKA01017913.1:0-25293 GCA_004027165.1 Ctenomys sociabilis | reverse complement strand
CAGGCTGGTCTTGAACTCACAACAATCCTGCTGCCTCAGCCTCCCAGGTGCTGGGATTACAGGCATGCGCCACCACGCCCGGCTATCAAAGGGTTTCTTTGTTTAGATTTATAAAAGTCCTAATGTTTTAATAAACCAGTTTCTTTTTTCTGAGTATGTATGTCCAACATAGCTTAGGAAAGGAAAAAAAAAAAAATCTAATCTGCTCTGAATACAAGTCAGGGATCTAAACCAAAGTAAGTCTACAAGTGACAAGAGGCACAAATATAATTCGTATTAGTTTTTATTCAAGATCAAAACTAACAGAATCTTTTATGGCTTTAACCAAGGTGTACAGAAGAGACAGTGAAAGATTCAGCTCTTTCAAGACTCAGACCATTCCTGAAGAAAGGCAAAAAGAAAGAAGAACTTAGACTGTGTAGCAGCTGGTATGTCTGCCACAGGGAGGTACAACCCACCATATTCTTGAGGTTCCCAACCTTTAAGTTGGCCACCTTCGCACATCCACCCCATAGTCCATGTATGCCTGCCTTAAAACAGGTGCTATTAATAGAAGGAAAAGAATCTTTAAAAATTGATTACTCCTACAGCAAACAATCATACAAATTCAAAACAAATAATTCAAACTAATTTTTGCTCAAGTTTCTCTCCTGTGCTCAAGGATTTTATTAGAGAAATTGAGCTTGATTCAGAGGGCAGAAAGTTTAAATCAGAAGCCCAGAGATTCAGATCTTCTGTTTAAAGCATTTAAACTTTGTTCTCGAGTTTATTTCTGTCCCTCTTATCAGCAGATTTCTAATACGAATTATATTTGTGCCTCTTGTCACTTGTAGACTTACTTTGGTTTAGATCCCTGACTTGTATTCAGAGCAGATTAGATTTTTTTTTTTCCTTTCCTAAGCTGTGATGGACATACATACTCAGAAAAAAGAAACTGGTTTATTAAAACATTAGGACTTTTATAAATCCAAACAAAGAAACCCTTTGATTTTCATCTTAGTTGGAAATCTGCTGATACATCCCTCTTTGCATTTCTGCAAGTTCTCAGAAGATAATTCAGATTAGAGCTCTCATCAAAATTTTCGGATATAGCCAACTTATTTTCCAAAGGCAGTTCAAACAAGTACAAGAACTAGTTTACCTATGTTCTTGCCTGCTTGTTTAAATTTAGAAAGGGAAAAGGACTGCACTTTCCACCCTCACACAGCTGAGCACTACAGTAGGCTGGTGAAAATTTGTTTTTCCCTTTGCTGGCTTTTTGTCATTTGTCCTAGGATACTATCTGCAGGTTCTAAAATGAGCAGTATGATTTGTTATCCTGATGACTATGCCAAAACTGTAGCGAAATTCAGGCTTTTCTCTGAAGGTTTGATAATTGAGTGCTAAAGTAAACTGACAATGGAATGATTAACAGGAGGATAGAACTTACTAACATGAGAGTCACACAAAACAGGCAGAGAACCAGATGGTTGACACTTAGATCCCTTCATAGAGGAGAGGGAAGTGCAGGGAGGAGGTAGATTTAGAAGGAAGACTAAGTGATTATTAGGGGAGACAAATGGGCCAGAGATATCTAGGCTCTGAGTGTCAGGCTTAGACCTTCTTGATTTTAAGCCTGTCTCCTGAGGCTGATGAGCTAGGCATGGGACTAGCAATGACAGAAAATCTTGGGGGTGGGCACACGTCCAGCCTTTGAGTTAATGGGGGAACTGCTGAGAAAGCCCTTCCCTGCGTTCCTGCTCCCTGGGTGCTCTCAGTTGGAAATTCAAAGGAGTATTTTGGGACACTGTTTTCTGAGCCCTGACAGTTGAATAAACTATTTTCCTGCTGCTAATAGGGAACCTCCAAAGGACTTTAAATGAACATGACATCATGGTCAGAATTGCATCATAGAAAAATCAATTTTAGCATGGGCTGGTGGTGATATAAAGGGGGGCAGTTAATGCTAAGAGATGATACAAGAAGGGGAAGGAGTCCAGAGACATCAAAGAAGCAGAATTTGTGGCACTTAGCAACCAGTTATATATATAGCAAGAGGAGAAAAGTTAATAATTTCTAGTATGTACTAGACTATTGGGTTATAGCCATTTACCTTTGACAGTTGAAATTAGTGTGTTCAGAGAGTAACTTCAACTTTTTATTTTAGCCTTGTATTGTAATTTTTATATAAATTTTGTGTGTATCACTACTATGTTTTTTGAGGGAACTTGCTTAATTCAAGAAAATGAGTTGTCCCAGTACCGCAAAAACAAAAAGGAAAAAGAAAATGAATTGCTATCTGGCAATGAGTCTATATCATCTCAAAATTCGTTTTTCCTTCAGTATAACTCTTTAAGCAGACATTTCAGTTAAACAAACATTTATAGGAACATCAATTCCTATTATTTAAAATTTTTAAATTAATAGGTTTTACTTTTAGAATATCTCCAGATTTATACAAAAATGATTGTATGGTGGTATATGCCTATAATCCCAGCACTTGGGAGGCTGAGGCAGGACGATCACTGCAATTTCAAGGCCAGCCGAGGTTACAAAGTAAGATGAAAGCTAGCCTGAACTGCAGAGTGTGAGACCCTGTCTCAGAAAGACCAAAAAAAGAAGAGAAAAATGATTAGAAAGTAGAGTTCTCCTATCCCCTCTCCTGTTTCCTGCAATTGCTCCTGTTACGTGTACCCTGTATTAGTGTGGAACATTTTTACAGTTGATGACCCAGTATTAGTAGATCATTAAGTTCATAGTTTACATTGGAGTTGGATTTTGTGTTGTACATTCTCTGGATTTTGAAAAATATCTAATGACTTATACCCCTATTTTTATATTGTAGAGAATGATTTCACTGCCCTGGAAATCAGGAGTGTTCACCTATCTATCCCTTTCTCTCAGTGCCTTTAAGCCCTTTGCAATCACGGATCTTTTTATAGTCTCCATATTTTGCCTTTTCCAGAATGTGGTATTGTTGGAATCATACAGTAAAGAAAGCCTTTTCAGATTAGCTCCTTCCATTTACTGATAAACATTTAAGATTCTCCTGTATGGATACGCCAAGTTATTTATGTATTTGCCAGTTCAAAGATATTTTGATTGCTTCCAAGTTTTAGCAGTTGTTAATGAAGCTGAAATAAATACTTGTATACAGGTTTTTGTGTGGGCATAAGTCTTCACATCAGTAGGTAAATGCCAAGGAGCATGAATGCTGGATCAATCCCTGGTTCCACAAAAAAAAAAAAAAAAAAAAAAAAGGAAGATGTGGTTAAGAGTATGTTTAGTTTTGCAGGAAATAGCCAACTTTCAAAGTGACTGCTGTTTGCATTCTCACCAGAAGTGAGTGAAAGTGCTTATTGTTTCAGTCTTGTTTCTTTTTAATCTTTTTTCCAGGTTGCTGCTAGTCCATGATATAATTGATTTTCCTAAGATGCAGTTTTGATCATGATGTCATGTTCATTTAAACTTATCTAATTGAACAAAATAGATTAAAGTTTAACATCCTTATCAGTACTTAATGTTACCAATATTCTGACTTTGGCCATTCTGATAGATGTGGAGTGGGATGTTATTTTTTAATTTGCTGCTCCCCTATTATCTCAGTCGCTTTCTTCTTGTGAGACACAATATCCAACACCCACAAAATGAAGGGGTAGGGGCCGGGGAGATGGTTCAGTAGAATAAGCGCTTCCCTGGCAAGTGCAAGGGTCTGAGTTCAATCCCCGGTTCCCCCCCAAAAAAAATCAAAATGAAGGAGGAGAGATTTATTTTAGTTCATAGTCGACTAGCTCCATGTCAGAAACGTATGGTAGCGGGGCTCTGAAGGAGAATGGCTCAGTTCATGGCAGCCTAGAAGCAGAGAAGGAAGGGAAGAGCTGCGAGAATGATACACCCTCCAGGCCATACCCACAGTGTCCATCTCTTCTGTCCAGATCCCCCTCCTAACATGTCAACCATAATGCTCCACAGGCCAGTCCCCTTTCCAAAGCCCTGCCTACAAATGCATGAGGCTCTGGAAGAACATCTAGACATAAATTATGACAGTAAAGATGCTTAGCATCTTATTGTATGCTGATTCTGAACTTTCTTTGATGAGACAAATTTGGACCATTTTTTAATTCAGCTGTTCATTTTTGTATTGCAAAAATTAAGGAGTTATTTATTTATTTTGCAGTACTGGGGATTGAACTCAAGACCTTGTGCTTGCCAGGCAAGTGCTTATGCTCCTGAGCTATCTCCCCAGCCCCTGTATTGCAAAAATTTAAAGGTTCTTTTTATCTTTCTATCCTTTTGTTTGAGACAGATTCTCACTATGTAGTTCAGGCTTGATTTGAACTATGTAGCCCGTACTGGTCTTGAACTCATACCAATCCTCCTGCCTTAGCCTCCCATCTGCTGGAATTACAGTCTTACGCCATCCTACCCATTTTATCTTTGTATCCTTTGTGAAAAAAAATGTCTCCCTAGTCTGTGGATTGTCTTTTTGTTTTCATTTTTTCCAGTTTTGGGGATTGAACTCAGAGTCTTTTATACTTGCTAGACTTCCCTAACTCTTTTTTTTTTTTTTTTAAGTTTTGAGACAGGTCTCACTGAGTTGCACAGGCTGGCCTTAAGTTTATGATCTTCCTGTGTCAGCCTTTCAGGTAGCTAGGATTATAGGCATGTCACCATGTTCAGCTTGCCTTCTTGTTTTCTAACAATGTCTTTCACAGAACAGAAATTTTTAATTTAGTATTAAAATTTTTCAAGACAGGGTCTGTGTGGTTCAGGCTGGTTTTGAACTCACTATGTAGTTCAGGCTGTCCTCAAACTCAGTGATTCTTCTGCCTCAGTTTCCCAAGTGTTGGGATTATAGGTATGTATCACCATGCCTGGCAAAAATTTTAATTTTAATTAAGTCTATGTTACCAGTGTTTTTATTCCATTTCCTGATTGATTTTGGTGTTGTCTGTAAAAAATCAGCACCAAGCCCAAGGTCAGATTTTTCTCATATGTGGTCTTTTTTGAAGTTTTTTGTTTTACTTGTAGATTATGATTCATTTTGAGCTTAATTTTTCTGAAGGGTGTGAGATCAGTGTTTTGATTTAGTTTTTGTATGCAGCTCTCCAGTTGTTTCAATGGCATCTTTGTTGAAAAGATTTTCTTTTCTAAATTGAATTGCTTTTGCATATTGTAGCTTTGAAGATCTTTTTGGCTTCCATGACTTGATAAAGCCTGGTGTAATGGGACTTGCCTGTCTAGCACTTGGGATGTTGAGGTAGGAGGATCATCTCAAGTTAAAGGCCAGCTTGGGCTATATAGTGAATCCAAGGCTAGCCTGAACTACATAGTAAAATCTTGTTTCAAAAAACAACACAAAACTCTAAAACAATACAACAGGATAGATGGGAATGCTACTAAGATTGAGAATACAAGAAGAATAGGAAGGGGCCAGGGAGATGGCTCAGTGGAATAAGTGCTTCCCTGGCAAGTGCAAGGGCCTGAGTTCGATCCCCAGTTCCACAAAAAAAACAAAAACAAACAAAAAAAAGAATTTAATACTTTATTTAAAAAAAGAGGACTAGGTAAGGACTAAATAGTGAATTCATTTTAAACTAGCTCACTGTTTTTTAAATTTTATTTATTTATTTTTTTGCGGAACCAGGGATTGAACTCAGGCCCTTGCACTTGCCAGGGAAGTGCTTATTCCACTGAGCCATCTCCCCAGCTCCACCTCACTGGTTTAAATATCTCTGACATTCAAGTGTTAATCAAAGTAGGAAAATCTTTACCTAGATTTTAGGAACTTAAGAAAATGAATGATCATTTAGTTCAATGACATACATATATATAAAATGACATGTAGTGACATAAAAATACCATATATAGTGTGTATATAGTCATACATTTAGGCTAGGTGCCCAGTCAATGCTAACACCTGCCCAGCTTCTCTTTGTTCAGAGTTCTTACTACTGCAAGAAAGGGCTGCTCTGAAATCATGAGATAGTCCTCTGAGTGGTTTTATTGATGCCATTGAAGTACAAATCAACTGCTGTGGTCCAGACACAGCCCTGGCACTTTCTTATCAGTATCAGTATCTTTTTCCACATCAAATGCTGTTTGGGGCTTAGGAGAGTATGGTTTCAGGACAGTTTTTGGAGAGTAATTTGTTTGTTTAACCCTCTTCTAGTCCAGAAGGCAAGGTGAAGGAGACAATGCACAATGACTTTTGGAACCATCTTAAAGAGCAGCTATCAGCTACTCCTCCTGACTTCAGTTGTGCTCTTGACCTTCTGAAGGATATGAAAGAGGTGAGTGGCTTCCATTGCTAGGCATTCCTTGACATCCCCAGCTTTTGGAGGAACAAGAGTGAGCAAATCTTTTTTTTTTTTTTTTTTTTTTTCCAGAACTAGGGATTGAATTCAGGCCCTTGCACTTGCCAGGGAAGCACTTATTCCACTGAGCCATCTCCCCAGCCCCTAGAGTGAGCAAATCTTAACTGAGCATGCTCCTGAGTTAGAAGTCACATGGTAAATTGAGCAAGCAAGGTTTAATATAAAATTATTAGAGCAGTGAATTAGAGAAATGAGGATGTGGCTAGTAAGTGAGAAGGACATTGCAGAATCTGGAATAGCAAATATACTAGATTGTCCATTGTACTCATGGGACTGTGACAAAATGCTTGGGGAGCTCACTTAAGGCACAGCTGTGCCTGAGGAAGTGATGGGGTGCATGTGCTGCTGATCACCATTCACTATTGACATTGAGGACAGTGCACATGCCAGGACCAGCTCTTGCCTTTGCAGTGTCACTGTAGCTAATCTCATGTGAACAAGACCAACAATTGCTTTCTAACCAATAGAACATGGTGAAGGTGATGGGATTTATACCCATGATTACATTTCCTTATATAAGATTCTATTGCACCTGACTTGAGGGAGAGAGTCTCTTGCTAGCTCTGAACTACATAGCAAAGGGCTATGCTGTGAGCTGTCTGTGTAGAGGGAACTGCACATGGCCTCTAGGTGGGGGAGTGGGAGGGCAGCATGCAGCCAACAGTCAGAACTCTGCAAATGAGCTTGAACAGTCTTCTCTAGTCAGGCTTCCATAGGAGAGAGCAGCCTGCCTACCAGTGTGACTGCCCCTTGAGAACTTCAAGGAAGATGTAGCATAGGTGTTCCTGGACTGTTGCCCCCACAGAATGGCAGGAAAAAGCAATGTTGAAGTCTGCGGGCTGTGTCGGTAGGTTGTACAGCACAGAATAGCACTCCATTTTAAACAGCACCTCTGTAGGTCAAGATGGAAATTGCGCCACCTCATAAGGGGAAATGTTGAAGGAAATGCTTCACTTTCACAGCAGAGAAAAGAATGCTTTGCAGTTGACAAGTAATATGCTGATAAGTAGTATGGCCATTTGGCCAGCCCTGTGGATGGATATTCAGCTTCTAGAAACACACTACGCACATCTGAATTCCTGAACCGCTGGATCCAAGAGTGTAGCTCAGTGATAGAGCGGGTACTTAGCAGTTCAGTCCCCAACACTCCCCCCCAAAAGAAAAGTGAACAAATATATGCCTTATAATTTCTCTATTTCTCATTCTTCTCCAATATGAGGAAGCATAGCCAAAATCAGTTAATAGGCTCAGTGAATAGTTTTTTTTGTTTGTTTGTTTTACAGTACTGGGAGGTTGAACTTGGGACCCTGCGCTTGATCCCCGGGCCTCAGTGAATCTCCCTGGGCCATATTCTATTACTTAA
Source organism: Ctenomys sociabilis (assembly GCA_004027165.1). Classification (NCBI taxonomy): domain Eukaryota; kingdom Metazoa; phylum Chordata; class Mammalia; order Rodentia; family Ctenomyidae; genus Ctenomys; species Ctenomys sociabilis. The sequence goes on along the minus strand of PVKA01017913.1, from coordinate 17,574 downwards.
ATAGCTAAGGTGTATAGTTAATGTCCAACAACCCATATACAAAATAATGGGAAGGAAGAGGAAGGACAAAATAGGATAAACAAGTAGCCATACCTATAACTAGCAAGAAGACTCGGTTCCGGGGGAAAAAAAGAAAAACTAGCAAGAAGAAATATTAACCCTTGTTTCTCTTAACTGGCTTGAGGGCTAAACTTAGTACCTATGACTGCTTCTGTTTGCCATTCCACCAACCTTAAGTTCTTCTGATTTAGGAGAAATCCTTGTATTGGTTCTAATGAATTAAAATATGAAACTGCCTCCTGGCCACTGTGAGCTCCTTGTACCATGGAACCAAGAGGTAAGATACAAGTCCTATTAGGTAACACCAATTTTGTTTTTCCTTGGTACTACCTAATGGGAATAAGGATCACACCTAGAGCCAGGAGTCTCTGAATTGCCTCTTAATACTCAAACCCAATAATATCGAAACCAGAGCAAAAAACAAAACAAAAAAAGGCAGAATACTTGAGAACTCACAGCTCTCAAATGGAAGTCTGAGTCACTCCACCAAATACAGAACTTCAGCCAGCTGAGAGAACATGGAATGAATAGTGGCAGAAGCAGCCATACTCTTTATAACTCCTGCAAGTGGAATCAAATGATACTGTCCTTTGTTTTGGTCTTATTTTGTTTCACTTAATATTTTTAAGGTTCATCCATCTGGGTTGTAGCATTTATCAGAATCTTGGTTTTTTTATAGTTGAGTAATATCCAATAATGTAGAATAGACCACATTTTACTGATTCTTCATTTGATGGACATTCATGTTGTTTCTACCTTTTGGCTATTACAAGTAATGCTGCTATGAATAATGGTATGCAAATATGTTTGAATACCTGCTTCAGTTCTTCATGGTATGTACTTACAAATCCTGGATTAAATGATAATTCTTTTTTGTATGGGGGGTTTTTATTTTTTTGGACAGGGTACTGAATTGCCCAAATGGGACTCAGATTTGTGATGCTCCTGACTCATTCTTCCTCAGTGCCATATTATAGGTGTTCCCCCTCACCATGGCTGAAAACACATGGTAATTCTTTGGTTAACATTTTGAGGAATTGCCAAACTTTTTCTCATAGCAGCTGTGACATTTTACATTTTCACCAGCAGTGTGTGGTGGTTCCATTTTTCTACATCTTGCCAAATGCTATCTTCCCCTCCCCTTTCTCTCTTCCTCCCTGTTATTTTAATGGTGTTAAGTGGTATCTTACCGTGGTCTTCACTTGGATTTCTTTAATGGTGAAACAGTGTTAAGCATTTACTCATATATTTTCTGGCCATTTTAAAATCTCCTTGAAATGTTTACTGAAGTCCTTTGCCCATCTTTAACTAAAATTGTCATTTTGTTGAGTCTTTTGCTCATCCTCAGATAGGATTGTTTGTCTCTCTTTGTCATTGAATTGGAAATCCAACATAATGTTACTAGCCAAGCTTTGTGGAAGGCTATATTTCACAGATTAGTGATCTTATCAGTAATCTAATCTGGTCTGTCAATCACCATTTTCAAAACTGGAGGTTTGTACCTATTGAGAATGTGTAATACAAATATTTTGCCTATAATTCCTAATGGATGCTCATTCAGGCAATGATAGACTGAAAATTAGTGTTCAGGGTCCTAAAATTACAAAACTGTGTGTGTATGCTTAAATCCCTTTACTTCCATTCCATCCTTTAGCTGAATTTTATTAATATATTTTCTGCCCTTCTTATATCCTCTCTCATGAAAGGCATCACAATCCTGTCTCTCCATCACACCTGGGGAGACAGCTTGGTGGTCTAAGAGCCTGCCTGGCAAGCACAGGGACCCAGGTTTGATCCCTAGTAACTCATGCCACCCACTCTCTACCTCCTGACATGATTTGTTAGCAAGACATCTTTCCAGATTCTTCAGGAATTGATTTCTTCTTCATTAGAGTTCTCTGTTGCAGTTCCATTTCTTCTAAGTGTGTTATGTGAGATTTTAATTGCTCTGCCACTTTTTTTTCCAGTCATGAGCAACAGCTCCAAATCTGTTTGCTTTTGCAGTTTTTATATCATCATAATTTTATTCACAGTAGCATAAATGTGGCTCTTAGTCCTTTTCTGTTCAACAGCAGCTGGTTTAAAACATGCATACAGAGTTTGATTTCGAGACTTTATTACTGACAGCTCCTTTCAGAGTGTAACAGGACTTTGCTTGCTTGCTGAATCGGGATCATTAGTCTTGATTTCATATTCCAGTCTGTACTGAATGTTGTCCAGATTAGAGTCAGCCTTCTGAAACAGAGCCAGATATGGTGGCACATACCTGTAACCCCATGGAACAACCGTTTCATGTCTCATATTAAATCTGATGACTGTGAAAAAAAAAAATTGAGTACCTTGTTACTGGGTGATCATTACTGTATTCTGCACTTTTTATTTCCCTTCTTGATTTTATTAATCTATGTCATTCTGCCTAGAAATAATACACTATTGCTGTGCTTCATCCCCTTTAATGCTGAATTACCACTGGCTCCTGAGTAGAGGTAAATGATATTCTTAGGAAATTTAGGATCCCAATCTCTTGATCCCTAAAAGACATGTGTAGCTAAAAGGGTTGCCCATTGGAGAAAGTTTGGACTTTAAACCGAATTTAACTACTACTGTGATTTTTCTTTCTGGGGCAGATCTTGTTGTCTTTGCTGTTACCACGCCAGAACCGCCTAAGAAGTGAGATAGAAGCAGCTTTGGATGCAGACTTCCTCAGGCAGGAAGCAGATCGCGGGGCCCTGGATGTCTCTTCCCTTTCCAAGTACATTCTCAACATGATGACTCTGTTGTGTGCGCCAGTCCGAGATGAAGCTGTACAGACTCTTGAGAATATTACAGACCCTGTTGGGTTGTTGAGGTGTGGACCTTGATTACTGCCCCTTGAAAACTGCCCCTGCCCCAGAGCCTGGAAAAATTAGTCCAGACGCTGGATTGCAGCCATTGTCTTGATAGGCCTCTCCCTGCTAAAGACCTTACTCTTTCGCTTTCTCCTCTCTAGCCAATTGTTTTTTTCTTTTCCAAAGATGGCCTCATCCAGGGCCTTGTGGTTCTCCTTGGATTGATCGGAGTGCTAGGGAGATAGCTCAGTGGCATCAGTGCCTGCCTGGCAAAGTCAAGGTCCTGAGTTCAATCCCCAGTACCAAGAAAAAAAAAAAGATTGATCGGGTCCCACAATAGGTAGGTATATGCTGCCAAAAGATAAAATTCTTTCCTTTCAAAGGAGTGAAAACATCCTTTCCCCATGTCACATTATAGTATAGGGGAGGGATGGGAGGTTACACTTGTTTCATAGCTATAGGAACTAAAGATTCAAGACCTAGAAAGTAAAAAATAAATAATAAAAATTTAAATTTAAAAAGCCAGTTAGGCCGAAAAGTCAAAAATAGTATCATAGGGCTGGGGAAATAGCAAGTGTAAGGTCCTGGGTTTAACCTCTGGTACTGAAAAAAAAAGCATCATACAGGGACTGGGCTCATTCCCTGGCACTGTATGTTATGCTGGCTTAGTGCACCGGGGTACACTGAGCCAGCCACCAAGAACCAGCATGGTGGCACACACCTGTAATCACAGCATTAGGGAGCCTGAAAACAGGAGGATCACCAGGAGTCTGAGCTGCATAGTGAGACTCTGTACCAAATACATTTTTAAAACATGTAACAATAGCATCATCTGTCAACTCACTTTGTAGAGAAGGTTGCTATGTTTCCTCCTTTTAACTTTATTGTTTTGAGATGACAATGATTGTAGTGAAAGAAACCTAGCTGTTTCCAATTCTGATCTCAATTCCTAGCCTTGGGCCATGGGCCACAGGATATAGGCCATGTTTTATAAATGTAGGATATAGGACTAAGTTTTATGAATACAGTGATTTGTTTATTTTGGGTTTTGTTTTGTTCTTTTTTGTTGTTGTTGTTCCGGTACTGGGGATTGAATTCAGGACCTTACTCTTGCCAGGCAAGCACTTATTCTATTGAGTTATCTCCTCAGCCCTTGTTTTATTCTTTAATAAAGAATAAAATCTCATTGTATAGTTCAGGCTGGCCTTGAACTCACTTTGTAGCCCAGGCTGGTCTCTAACTCACAAGATCCTCCTGTAATCCTCAGGTGATCCTGCTGCCTCAGCTTCCTGAATGCTGGGATTACAGGTGTGTGCCACTATCCTCAGCTTGAGAATAGTTTTAACAGCTCCTCATCTGGGTTTTCCTCTCACAGGATTTCTTTTCTGTAGTATGAATACTGTGTTTCCCTCTATCTCAGAGGCATCTTCCAGGTTTTGGGCCTGATGAAAATGGACATGGTGAACTACACTATCCAGAGCCTTCAGCCCCAGCTGCAGGAACATTCTATCCAGTATGAGCGGGCTAAGTTCCAGGAACAACTTGACCAGCAGCCTGGTATGTATAATGTGAGGGAAGAGCAGAAAGGTGAACCTGTGTCTTGCTTCCACGATAGAGTGCCAGGCCTATTTTAGGAGTAGAATGTTTTCTTCTTCAGGTAAGGGGAGGCAGAGAGAACATTTAACTAAGTTTGAAAAATCCCAAAGGATTTATTAAGTATATCTTGGATCTTGGTCTTGAAGCCATAGAGACAAAGATGCTTACTCAGTCTCTTTTTTGTTCTAGGCCTCCTCGATCATACTACCAAGTGGCTTGCCCAAGCAGCAGCAGACCTCACCATGCCACCAACTTGCCCTGACTCTGCTGACTCCTCCGGTGTGGCTGGTCCTTCTCCGGATGAGGCAGCCAGTGACGCTGAGCCTCTTAGCCCCGCAGTAGTGTTGTCCCAAGGCTTCCTCAACCTCCTCCTGTGGGATCCTGAAAATGAAGAGTTCCCTGAGGTATGTGGGTTCATTGCCTTGTTTTGTATCCAGGGCTTCTGTTGGGACCCCCCCTGTCCTGACGCCCTGTTCTTCCCTGGTTTCCAGACCCTGCAAATGGATAGAACCAAGTTGCAAGAGTTGGAGGCCCAACTGCAGCAGTTGACTGTCCTGGCCTCAGTCTTGCTCGTGGCCAGCAGTTTCTCTGGCAGTGTTTTGTGTGGCTCACCTCAGTTTGTGGATAAAATGAAGCGTCTCACCAAGGCCCTGATGGAGGAATTCAACCCTAAGTAAGCTTCATTGATCTTTTTTAGAGCAGAGAGTGATATGTGATACTTGGGTGATGAATTAATGTTTACTGTCCACCATGAACCACAAACAGGCCCTTGGGAATGATCCACAAAGAATGTTGATTCCCCCCATAAGTGATCTTGAAGGCTGTGACAGAAAAATAAAACTTCTTCCACAAAGGTTGGCACAGAAGATAGTTAGCTACAAATGATTCATTATCCAGTTGGGTGGGTAACAGTGGTATGGTGTTAGTGTGGAATATCCAGGAGCTGGTCAGTCAGCAGTGTTGAGATCTACAAATTCTGGGCATCACACCAAAGGAAAAGAAGGCAAGTTTAGGGCTGGAAATGGAGATTAGAGGTTTAGCCCTTGTGTAACATGCATGGGGCCCTACACTACAAAACACTACAAAACAAACAAAACCCAGGGGCAGGGGAGATGGCTCAGTAGAATAAGCACTTCCCTGGCAAGTGCAAGGGCCTGAATTCAGTCCCCAGTTCTGCCAAAAAATATAAAGAAAACCCAGAAGGCCAGGGAAGGCTTTAAGTGTGTGTGTGTGTATGTGTGTGTGTGTATGGCTGGGTATTTAACTTTGTCTAGCAAGTGCCAGACCTTAGTACCCCAAAGCTAAAAATAAGTAAATAAAATCCAGCAGGGGAGACTAAATAGTGCTGAGTGGATCCTACAGTAGAACCTTTAAGCTCTTTTCCAGAGTTAGTTTTGTAGTTCATCTTCTAAGAAGTAGGGCAAAGCACTCTGTGGAGTAGTTGGTATCTTGTAGGTATCATGAAACACAGTACCTGCCTCTCAGGTCCTCCTGCTGCAGATTGAGGGTAGGGTAGATGAGTTGGAATCTCAAGAGGCCTAGCTTCTGGTGTGGAACATTGTGGGTTGCTGTGCCTCTACTGGGGCTGTCTTTTGGGTGTCATCCTGCTCTTGTTTATTGTCTAGGCCTGAGGATGCTATGCAGACTCTGAGTGAACAGGTATCTCAGGAAATCCATCAAAGCCTCAAAAACATGGGGCTCGCTGCTCTGAGTAGTGACAGCACAGCATCTCTGATAAGACAACTTCAGAATATTGCCAAGAAGGAGAACTGCGTCCGTAGTGTCATTGGTGAGTGTAGCTGTGAGCAGTGAGAATGTTGGAGGAGGGAAGAGACCCCAGCCCTGGAAGCCAGGTATGGCACCATTTCACAAGAGAAGACATATCAGTGGAAAGTCTCTAGTCACTGTTTTGCTAGGGTGAAAATGTGTCCCTTGCAGTTCCAAGACTGACTCTGGAAGATTTGCAGGCAGGAATTTATGCTTTTTTCTATTTTTTTGGTGCAGGGTCTCACTATGTATGCAGCCCACATTCATAGTGATCTTCCTGCTTTTTGCCTCCCACGTGCTGGGATTACAGGCACGCGCCACCACGCCTGGATTGCATCACCAGCTCAGCGCACCCAAGGGCAGGGCCGGCGTGGCTTGGGGAACCAAGGATTGAACACTGGTCCCTGTGCTTACCTAAGCAAGCGCTTAGTCCGCTGAGCTATACCACCGGCCCTCAGGCAGGAATTTATGACTTCTGGGTGTAAAATATTGTCCAGCCAAACAGTTAAGTCATCATGGACTATAAGTCACTTTATGCAGTCCAAGACATTTCACACACCTGTACACACCTGTATACACACACACCCCTCAAAATCACTCCCGGCCACAACAGAAATCTGTGTTGGACTGAAAGATAGGTCCTTATGTACCTCCCATGTCCCTATGCTGGAATGGATACTGTGAAGTAGGCCAGGTCACTCTAAAGCCCAGTCATCTGAACAGTCAGATCCTCTTGTTGCATCATATTCTCCCTGGTATCTAATTGATGTCTACTTAATGCTGAATACTCAAAAACCCACCAGAATTTTTATGGTGTTTTGAGACAGGGTCTCACTATGTAGTTGAGGCTGGCCTTGAACTCACTGTGACCTCCTGCTTCAGCCTCCCAAGTGCTGGATTACAGGTGTGCCATGTTGGCTGTTTTTGTTTTTTAAATCTTTACCTTATCCTTGAGAGGTAGTAGCAGCTCCCTTCTCAAACATAACACATTTCCTTATCTGTAGGGGAGTTGGCCAGCTTGGTGAATGTCTCAGCTAACTTAGAAGGCAGGCAAGTAGAAGGTAGGGCAGGACCAGTGTTTTTCTGTAAAATCTGGTTGCCCTTTTCCTTCTCATTGTCTTTTTTTTTTACTCACAGATCAACGGATCCATTTGTTTCTCAAGTGCTGTTTACTTCTTGGTGTGCAGCGTTCTCTGTTAGATCTTCCTGGAGGCCTCACTCTCATTGAGCCAGAGCTGGCAGAACTGGGCCAAAAGTTCATAAACGTGACACATCATAATCAGCAAGTGTTTGGCCCCTACTATACTGAGATCCTTAAAACCCTTATACCACCAGATCAGGAGCTGAAAACAAACGTGGAGGCTCTCTGATAGCACCTTCTGGGAGGCCTGCCGCTTTGGACCCAAAAGAAAAGACCTAGCATCTTCCCGGGGTAACATTGCCAGGGACCACCAGAGCAGTGAGCCTCATCTGTCCCCACAGCCAGCACACCAAGGCTGCAGGAATCAAGTCCGTAAGCACAGCTGGCCCCAACTCACTCACTAATAAACCTTTGAACTGCAAGGAAACTTCCACTCTTCCTGTGCTGTAGCTAAAGCCCTGTGCCCTTGGACCCCGACCATCTAAGAAGTGGGGAAGGAAGCCTTTGGTATTCCCTTCTCTCATTGCAGTACACAGAGAGCAGCCAAACACCTAGGTTCTAGCATTAGTCTTAAGAGTAAAGCATCCCTGAGAACTCGGATTAATCCACAATGTGGGTATAAGTATTTCTTCTAGTTCTGTTCAGGGGAAGACATGTTTTAAAGAAGTTAGATCATTTTCAGGCATAGGTCGGCTTAAAAGTTTCTGGTGTCACAGCAGTACATCCTCTTCTGCATGTTCAGAAGCAGTACACAGACTGCTGGTAAGCCACAGTAACCATTTCAGCATTTTTGGATATTCTCTTTCTCATTCATAGTCTCATTTTCTCATTCCCTCTCTCCCCATCACTCTTATCCCCCTCCCCTTTCCTTTCTCCCCTCTCCTCCCCCTCTGCCTTCTCCCCCTGCCCTCATTCTCATATGTTCTCATTCTCGTTCTCCAGGGACAGACATTTAATAGTTCAGCCCTGGTCCTGTTCTCTAGCCCAAGGACTCTCTCTTCTTCATCTCTAAGCGTTCAAGGGTAGAACAGCCTCCATCCTTCTTCCTATTTGCAGTTTGTTCTGGTTGTCACTGCTCCTTGTCGCTTTTCATTAAGTAAGAGGTATTCTAGAAGCTAATGCTAGCACACCAGCCCAGTATTCTGTTGATGAAAAGAAAAAAGGAACAGATTTAGTCTTTTTTTAGTAATACACAAGATAACATGGAAATTCACTCATGCTCATTCTCAGCATTTAGGAGAATGAGGGGAGAGTATAATCATGTAATATATGAACATACCACAAGGGGGAGCCTGAGTTCCACCAGGTAGCCAGGATTTCTCTGAGTTGATACCCTTTTTAGAGGGTATCCTGTATGGGTGACAGGGCTGGAGGCATGTGCCATTCAGAATTGGCAGTCTTGTGACTCCACATCCTCTAGATGAGGAAGCCCATGAAGTGGCATGTTAATAAACAGGGTTGGCTATTAATTTGAATGTTTTTTTAAAGTCACATTTTGGAACCATTTTTATTACCATGGGTAATGGGGTCTCAGCTGGGTTCCTAGATTATTTTTATTTATTTTGAATCTTTAAAAAGGTACATTAAACACATTTTCATGGAAATTTAGAATATATAAGAGTAAAGGGAAAATCTTAAAAGCTGAGGAAGAAACACCCCACACTTCTACCTTCTTAACTACACCCACACCCACACACACACACACACACAAACACACACACTCAGCACATCCTTAGTTTTTCCTTTTTAATTTTTATTTTATTGAAGTACAAATATCAATGAGACAGTTTTAAGATACCTTGACAAGATAGATTTGATAAATTAATACATTGCAAACTTTTCATAATGTTTTGGTATCGTAGAAGGATACATACATGATATTATACTTACAGACATTATTATAGCATATGTCTCTAACCAGTAAATTAAGAGAGTGTAGCTGTTTGCATTATCTTATTTTTTATACCTGAATTACATCAAAGAAGGGTTCCTAGATTATTGAGTGCAGTAAACAAAGAATTGGAGATGGCATGCTACAGTAACGAAACAGCAGCAAAGTTTAATTAGATGACACAGTACACTTGGAGGGATCAGGCTCGTGCCAAAAGAAAGGAAAAAGGGATGATGACTGAACACTTCGGTTTAGGGACTTAAAATGGTCCACTGGGTCTAGGGAACCTCTCATTGGGCCTTCCAGAGCATGAGTGCCAATGTGATTGACAGGGGCTGAGTTGTCATCTCTGTCAACTGTGCAGGTCCTTTCCCATAACTCACTTTGTCATAATTGAAATGTACGAGATGCCGTCTATGTGCATGAACTTTTAGTGTGTTCCAAATGAAGAAGTTTACTGTAGTCATGCTAGCATGTCTGGCATGCATTTGTCCTGGTTTAGAATTTTGGAATTTTACAGGGTAGACTATGGTCTTTGTTTTTCTTCTTTCAGCCTCTAAATAGTAAGCTTAGGTCAAAGGTCAGGGTTTGGCTGTGGGTATTGCCCAAGGTCAGATGAGTGGAGGAGAGTGGTCCATCAGCCCTGGTTGTACCATTATTATTCTCCTAAGATTCCTGGTCCCTGAAAATCTTTAAAGGATGCTAAGAATTGAATGTCTGTCTTCTTTAGCTGCTTCCTGATAAATAGGAATGGTGGCAGGGGACTGTGGAACTCTTACTGGGCTTGAGCCCCAGTGAAGCTTAAATGCAATGAGCCATAGTCCTTAAAGGATTCTTTGGTGAGCTCTACATATGAAGGCAGGTTTTGGTCCGTGACTTAGGTCATCGTCTGTAGTTTAGCATCTGTTAAATAAGAGGAAACTAAAAGATTACTAAGAGATTAAATATGCATCATCAAAATAAGCTGTGACAATCATTGATGAAGGCCCTGTCAGGGGAAGTCCTGGCGGCTAAAGGAACTGGGAGGGATTGGCTATGAGGTGCCATACTGATCTACAGATTAGAAGAGCAAAGGCTCATGTTCTCATCCAGTTTGCTGGAAGACACAAGTCGAAGTAAGTGGTGCCACACAGGAGGAAAAGTTCCTGAGTCTCAAGACAAAGTTTTTCAACTTGGATGAGCTCATAGTTTTTATTTTCCCAAAGTAAAGTCCCTGCCTGTATAGCTTAGTCAAAGACTGAAAGCATCTATAAGTGTCTGGAATAGCTCTGGTAGTTGTGTTTTCTTAATGTATAAAATTTCTTCTGGTACCCTACTAATACTTGTTCAATTGAGTTCATTACTGGATACCAGCAGTTCCTGGTCATGGGCAGTTTTCCCATGGGAATATAGGAACAAAATTGGAGGTCTTCTTTGGAGATATCCTGACCCTAATTCCTAACTCTTGTGTTTCCAGTTCTGTGAGAACTATATCGGGTTTTTAAAAGATGAGGTTTGAGTTACCTGGTTGCTGGCATGGTCCAGTGAAGGCTTTATCTTTAGTATTCGTTTGTAGATGGAACCCTTTATTTTTTAATGTATTTGGTTGTTACAGGGTCTCACTATACAGCTTGATGCTCCTGTTTTTCAGCCTCCCCAGCCCTGGGATTACAGGTGTACACTAGAAGGTCTAGACTCGGTGGCTGGCTAGCCCCTAGGGACGGGGCTAGCACAGCATGTGGTACAGAAGATCCAACTGTGGCCCATGTGCTTGCCTAAGCAGGTGCTATAGACTGCTGAGCTATCTCACCTGCTCTGCAAATGGAATCCTTTAGATGTCCCCAGATCTTGACTCTGCCCCTGGTCTTGTGTCCTCTTTTCTTTTTATGTATTTAGTATGAGGGTCTGCAGGGTCTCGGTACACAGATCAGATTCATAGTGATCCTTCTGTTTTCAGACTCCTAAGTGCTGAGATTACAGGCATGCATCACCATGCTTAGTCTCAGTCCCTGCTTCAGCATGTCCCAGAGGCCCAGCTGGTGTAGTACCTGAGGGGTGGGGGTGGACATGTGGAGGGTATGGATTGAACCCCAGTCCCTATGCCTGCCTAAAAAGGTGCTTTAATCTGCTGATCTATCTGGCTGGCCCTTGTGTTCTCTTTACAGAGCAGTGCCAGGAACTTGCCATGAAACAACATGCAAATGGATTTGGGGCGCCAAGTAGGTGGTTTTGTGGAGAAACCTGAGAAAGATTATTTCAGTGGAATCTGAGGAGGAAAGCAGCCTTCCCTGTTCATTTATTTACCCTGGTCATTTCAACATTACTCTGGTCATTTTGCTTACCCAAAAATCATTCAGGCTTTGTAAGGCCATTAACTGAAAGTGATGCCCCCTTAGTATTTGTAGTGGAAGACTGTCTTTCCTGTAGCCCAGAGCTGAGCTGGGCTGGACATAGCAGTACATTGGCTGGAAGATGGGGAAAGACAGCCAAGAGTCCTTGGCTAGGTTAGGGTTAGTAGAAGTTAGTAAGAGAAAAGCCGGGCGTGGTGGCGCATGCTTGTAATCCCAGCACTCGGGAGGCTGAGGCAGGAAGATTGTTGTGAGTTCGAGACCAGCCTGAGCTACAAAGTGAGCTTAAAGCCAGCCTGAACTGCATAGCGAGACCCTGTCTCAAAAAGACAAAAAAAAAAAAAAAAAAAAAAAGAAGTTAGTAAGAGATGGGTTGGATGTAAGAGGAGGTAGGTTAGTAGAACCTAATAAGAAATGAGTTAGGGCTGGCAAGATAGCTCAGTGGTCTAAAGCGCCTTTCAGGGACTGCGGTTCGAGCCCCAGCACCACATGCCATGCCAGACCCTCCCCCCAGGGCGGGCTGAGCTGACCCCCCCCATAAAAAAAAGAATCTGTGATGTGTAGCGAGACACTGTAATAAATAAATGAATTAAAAAAAAAAAGAAATGAGTTAGATACGTAAATAATTACTGCTCAGTATCTCCCCCAGAGGCAATCCTTGAGCCACCAAAAAAGGATCCCAAGAAAGTCAAGAACAAATCAGTAGAGGTCATTTTATGACTTAGGGTGAGGATCTCAAAGAGTGAGTCCTGGCAAATGGGTCACATAGGAGACATGCAAGGAGGGACTGTAATGCCAGCCAGGATGGGGTTGATTTTACTTTAGAATGGTGCACTTACCTGGCTTAGCAGGTTGGCTGGTGTTTTCTGAACTAAGGCCGTCCACTTGTTTGCAGGTATATGAAGTTTGTGGTCTCCATTTTCTGGTGCCAACAGGCTGCTTGGGTGTTCTCCTGGAGATATAATCTCCCAAGTTCATGGAGCTAGGGTCCATGAAAATAAAAAAGAAGGCATCCTTGAGATCAAGGACAGAAAACCAGTTAGTGTCTCCTAGAGTCTGTGTAGAGTGTGTATACAGGTCTGTCACTCCAGGGATAAGCAGCCATCACTTGCCTCAGGATCCTGAGAGTTTAGATGAGGCAGTGTTCTCAGGATGGCTTGACTACCAGTGTGTTGCATGGGAATTGACATGGCCCCAGCAATCCAATGGGCTTTAGTGCTGGTCTGGCCTCTCTTTTAAGGGGATACTGTCTCCTGTGAAGGTATAGACTGAGGTCTTTGAGGTGAATAATTATGAGTGGCCATGACAGCCCACCCTGGGGTGCCATCGTATACCCTTGAGAACCAGCTGGCAGAGAAATCCAGCCTGTTAGAGCTAGGTTGGCTGGGTCCCTGACAGTCAGATTGCAGGTTGCCACAGGTATAAGTGATGGAGTATCCTTGAGCAGGAAGAGTGTTCATTACCTCTTGGGTATTATACATGAGGCAACTTAGAAAAGGAATCTTCCAACAGGCAGTTCAGAATAGGGATAGAGATACACACTGGTGAATTCCTTAAGGACCACAGCAACCGAGGAATAAGATGGTAATTTACCCCAATAAGAGGTTGGAGTTAGGATTCCCTAATATTTTATTTCCTCTGCAATATTTTAAGAAGAAATGCAGTTTGCTGACCTACAACCCCTATGGTCCCCAAGGATCCTGCATGGTGGTGGGGATGTCCTTATGTTCAGGCCATCTTGGGACTGTCATTCACTCTCCGGGTACTCTTCCCTGGCTACCATCATGGCAGACGACCTCATCCCTTTCTGGGGATGAGTACAGTCCCTCCTTATTGCCAAGAGCCCTCATTGATATGCAGTCAGCAAGGATGTGGGCGCTTTGAGGGCATCCTTTGCCCAGTGCCCTGGTTGCTTGCACTTGTAGCACCCAAACCTGACTCACCTGGATCCCTGAGCTTCCTGTGGCGCGGTGAGCTTTATCATGAACCTTATCCGTGAAGGCCAGAATGGTTTTAGCCTGCCTTGTCTCCTGCCTTTTTCCTAGTTCTTTAAATACTGCTTGTACTTAGTTTTTATAACTACAATTATACTATATATTTAAAACAATATAGGGAACTATATGTTTTCTATCCTGTGTATGGTCCATGATAGTTCAAATAATCTTAAAATTTTACTTACATTTTGTTTTTTGAGTCAAGGTCTCACTATGTAGCCCAGGCTGGCCTCAAACTCAGTGATCCTCTTGCCTTAACACCACCAGTAAAATAAAATTTAATAACAAAACAGAGAATAATAATGGCTAAATACATTGTGTATCATGATTTTAAAAGACTGGCCAAAATGCTAATCAGAGTACAAAATGTAGACAAAAGGAGTATCTCTTACAAAGATGAAATAAATAACTTAAGAATAAAACCTTTTTTTAATTTTTTTGGTGATATCAGGGATTGAACTCAGGACCTTGTGCTTGCCAGGAAAGCAAACTTATTCTATTGAACTATCTCCCAGACCTAGAATAAAACCTTTTTAATGAATTAAGAGAAACGAGAAATATAAATGAAACAGTGGAATAATTTAGGGGATTATTTAGACTTCTGCTTCCTTTGTCTTCCATTTTGCCTTGTGTGCTCCCCCCACCGCCAGAGGGGGAGTCTGTCAAAAATGCAGGAAGAGAAAAACTTGTATAAATACTTTTAATACTAGACTTGCTGAGGCTTTTTGACTCTAGCATGAGTTACCTTATCTGTGTAATAACAGGAAGTGCTCAGAGTGGTGAGCATTGGCTTCCAGACCATATTAGCACAGCAGACGTCTGCTTGGGTACCCTTGGCTATTGAGAGTGCTGCATGTGCAGTTTCTTTTCCAAGGGCCAGGAGTATAGGTTTTCTGTGATATGTGACATCCTGTAGGGTTCCCCAAAGGAGGGTAACACCGTCTATTGAAAAAAAAAAATCCTAACATTGTTCTTTTCCTGAAGCATGTATACATTTTTGATATACTTGTTGTCTCTCTTTGTCTCTGTCTCTGTCTCTGTCTAGTTCTCACACTCTCACGCTCTTGCTCTCTATACACACACACACACACATATTTCTCATATAAGAGAAATGTGCAATATTTATTTGCCTGATTTATTTAACATATTTTCAAGTTGCATTCATTTGCCTACAAATGCCTCAAGTTTATATTTCTTTATTGGCAGCATGATATTCTATTGTGAATGAACACCACATTGTCTTTATCCATTTATCTGTTGATGGACGGACATACACTTTGTGCTGTGCTGCTATAAACAAGTATTCATGTACCCCGTAACATGCTGACTTTAAAAGGACTGTCTTTTACAGGATTCTCTTGGGAAGCCGCCTAGAAAGGGGTAGCTGGGCCAAATGGAGTCAGTGCCGCTGCTGATTCCCGTAGTGCTGGTACTAGCTTACATTCCCACCGACAACACAGGAGGGTTTCTTTATCCTCCTGTAGCCTCTCCAGCGCTTATTTGACTTCTCCATGGCCATTCTTCCTGGGGGAAGATGATATCTCAACATAGTTTTAATTTGCATTTTTCTAATGACCATTGATACTGAACATTTTTTCAATGTATACATTGGTCATTGGTACCTCTTTTGAGAGGTGTTCATTTTATGTATTTTTTGATTGAGTTTTATTCCGGGGGGTCTAATTTTTTGGAGTTCTTTATACAAAGTTTGCCAAAAATGTGAAAAGAAAAATTAGTATAAATATTTTAATACTCCTGATTTTAAAACCTATGAATTTTTATTTATAAGGTACCCTAAAGGATGTCATATATCTTAGCAACCCAATACTGCCAACCTTTACAAAAGAAATTAAAAATGCACATGCAGTGGACACCTTGACCAAGGTTACTTCAGCAGCAGTTTGCTGTACTAACAGATGTTTGGAAGCTAATGGACACCACTTAGTCATCCATAGTTGTAAAACCAAAGTTACTTGTAGGGATCTCATAATGTCTCAGTAAATTAATTATTTTTTTTTTGCAGAACCAGGGATTGAACTCAGGCCCTGGCACTTGCTGGGGAAGTGCTTATTCCACTGAGCCATCTCCCCAGCCCAGTAAATTTAATATATTAAATTTATATAAAATATTTATACAAATTTTCTTTTCCTAAAGTATATATCCATTTTTGGTGGAGTCTGTATATTCTAGATGTTAGCACTCTGCCCAAGAAATAGCTGGCAATTTTTTACACGTTGTAGCTTATCTCTTCACTATTACTTGTTTCCTTTGCTGTGGAGAAGCTCTTGATTTGATTTGGTCCCATTTGTTGTTTCTCAGTATGATTTCTTATGCTGTTGGGGCTCTGTTCAGAAAGTCCCTGCCTGTAGTAGTATGCTTAAAGAATGTTACCTATTTTATCTTTCAGCTGATTATTCCTGTTTTAACATCTAGATCTTTGATGCATTTTGATTTTAGCTTAGTACATGGTGAGAGATAGGGGTCTAAACTCAATCTTTTGTGTGTGTATTGCCAACTTTTCCCAGCATCATTTATTAAAAAGGCTATCTTGCCTCTAGTGTATGTCTTTAGTCCCACAGTCAGAGATCAAATTCAGGGGGACAGGGAAGGTAGTTCAGTAGAATAAGCACTTGCCTGGCAAGTGCAAGGGCCTGAGTTCAATTCCTGGTTCCACAAACAAAAAAAAAAAAGAAAGATCAAATTCAATAGCTACTTGTGCCTAGGGTTGTTGCTGTTGCTTCTGTTCTGTTCCTTTGATTCATGTGCCTGTTTCAGTGACTGCAGTGTAACTTCATATCTGCACCTGTGATGTCTCCTGCTTTGATTTTTTTAAATCATATTTTTATGTATCATTTGGTACAGGGTCTCGCTATGCAGCTCAGACTATGGTGATCCTCCTGTCTCAGCCTCCCCAGGTTGAGATTATAGGAGCGTACCACCACACCTGGTTTCAGTGGCTGATACAGCAGCATGGCAGGCAGTACAGGGGATCACAACTGGGTCCTTGAGCTTGTCAGGCAGGCAGGCACTTAAGACTGCTGAGCTATCTTCCCCAGCCCTCCGTTTTGCTTTTGTTACCCAAGATTGCTTTTGCTATTCTGGGTGTCTTCTGGTTCTATATGAATTTTAGATTTGTTTTCTCTGGATCTGTGAGAAATGTCATTGTGTTTTGAGTGTGATTGGGTTAGATATGTATATCAGTTTTGGTTTGCCTATCCAATATAACATGGGCTATTTGCCCCTCCCTTGTTAATGTATTTAGTACAGGGCATGCAAGGTCTCACTGCACAGATCAGACTCACAGTGATCCTCCTGTTTTCAGCCTCCCAAGAGCTGGGATTACAGATGTGTGCCACCACACCAGGCCTCAAGCACTGTCTCAGTGTGCCCTGGGCTAGGCCAGCACCACATGCCAGAGATCACAGCCTGGTCCTGTGCCTGCCCAAGCAGGTGCTTTTGTCTGCTGAGTTATCTGGCCGAGCCTTCGCTGTTTTGATTAGGTTTATTCTTAGGTATTTAATGTTTTTGTAGTGCTATTTTGAATGGTACTGTTTTCCTAATTTCTTTGTCATTGAATTCATTATTAATGCATAAGAATATTGTTGTGTTTTAGTGTTTATTTTTTAATGTTTAATTTGATTATTAGTTATAGGAGTCTACTGGTTGGAAATTTTTGGATCTTGTAAATGAGGGATTATATCGTCTGCAAATAATGATACTTGGAGTTTGTCTTTTCCTGTACATATCCCTTTTATTTCTTTTTCTTGCCTAATTGCTCTGGCTAATGTTTTGAGGACTACATTGAATAGGAATGGTGATCAAGGGCATCCTACTATTGAGGTAATCATATCATTTTTGTCCTTGCTTCTGTTTACATGCTAAATAGCATTTATTTTTATTTTTATTTATTTATTTATTTGTCTTTTTGAGAACTGGACGTATCGTAAGTCAAAAATGATTTTTTTTTTTT
>PVKA01017912.1:0-44821 GCA_004027165.1 Ctenomys sociabilis | reverse complement strand
AATATTCCATTATATAGAAATACCACATCTTTTTCAACCATTCTTCATGTGATGGACATCTTGGTTGTTTCCAAGATTTTGCTATCACACATTGTGCTGCTATAAACATAGGTATACATATATCTCTATGATACAGTGTATCCAAATCCTTTGGGAAAATTCCCAGTAGGGGGATAGCTGGCTTGAATGGGATTTCTAGAGGAGACAGTGATAAAAGAAATACAGAATAGAAAAATGATGGAAACCTTGAATGAGCAATATATAAAAGAAATAGAATGCACTAGGTAGATTGAAAGACATATACAGGAAATTAAAATCCCAATCACAACCTGGCAAAGCCACCTGAACGAAAATGAAGATAGACTTTCAGACCTTGAAGACACCAATGGAGCTAGTGAACAGGTAAGGAAAGATCTCTTAAAAACAACTGGGATCCAGGAAATAGTAATTCAGTGTTTGCAACATGATGTAAAGATAAACAATATAAAACTAATAAGCATCAGTGAGAAAGAGGAAAGACATCAAAAGAATCAGGGCAGAAGAAATAGCAGAAAACTTCCAAAATATGGGGATACAATCTGACGTTAAGGTAACTGAGACATATACAATGCCAAATAATATCAACCTAATTAATCTACACCAAGACATATAATAGTCAAGATCCAAGAAATCAAGCACAAGAACAATATAACAAAGCCATGTGAGAAAAGGAACAGATCACACTTAATGGAAAACCCATCAGAATAATGGCAGATTTTTCCCCCTAAACTGTTAAATCAAGAAGAACATGGAGTGAAGTATTTTAAGTCCTGCAAGAAAACAAATTCCAACTTAGACTGATATACACTGAAAAGCTGTCTTTCAAGTTTAATGGAGAAGTGAAATACTTCCATGGCAAAGAAATAAGAAATTCATGATGACCAAACAAACCTTACACAGAATACTAAAAGATATTTTAGAAATGGATCAAAATGCACACAATTCTAAGAATGAAATTAGAAAGAACCCACTAAACATAGAAAACTATTAAACACAGTATAAATGTATGAAACCAACAATAAGAAAATAACATGACAACCCTGAGTAACATAACAATTATAACCACCAATGTAAATTGACTCAATTCACCAGTTAAAAGAAATAGACTGGCAAAATGGATTAAGAAACAAAATCCAATAATATGCTGTATAATAGAAACACAATCTTTTTTTTTTTTTTTTTTTTTTGTCTGTTTGAGACAGTTTCTCACTATGCAGTTCAGGCTGGACTTAAGCTCACTTTGTAGCTCAGGCTGGTCTTGAACTCACAACAATCCTCCTGCCTCAGCCTCCCAAGTTCTGGGATTACGGGCCTGCACAACCACGCCCAGCTGAAGAAATACAATCTAACCCACAAAGAAATTCAAAGACTGAAAGTCAAAAGAAAGAAAATAATACTACATGCCCAGGACTTCACAAAAAACAGAAGTAGATATTCTGATTTTCAGATAACCTGAGCTTCAAAACAAGAATAATCAAATGAGATAAAGAAGGTCACTATATATTGGTAAGGATAAAAATTCAAGAGGAGAAAATAACAGTCAGAAATATGTATGCACCAAATACAGGAACACCCAACTATATATGATAAATTTTATAATATATATATATTTTATATATAGTTATATATATATATATATACATATATATATATACATATATATTAATTTTATTGAAAAAGAAGTAACAATGAGACCGTTTCAAAACAGGTTAATAGGATAGTTCCAATAATTAAGATATTGCACATTGTTAATAAGACAAAATTTAAAGGACATAAGAAATCCAATAATGTCACAGACTTAACAGGGGAACTTAATACTCCCTCATCTCCAAAAGATAGGTCAAGCAGGCAAAAAATTAGCAAAGAGGAAACAGAACTGAACCAAACCTTTGAAACAATGGACTTAGTGGACATCAACAGAGTGTTCCACCCAACAACATCTAAATACACATGTTTTTCAGCTGTGCATGGGACATTTTCTAAGGCAGAGCACATGCTTAAGTATATGCAAGAAACAGAAATTATGCCATACATATTGTCTGACCAGAGTACAATGAACATGGAAATTAATGACAAAAGAAACCATAAAGAGCTGGCCAGCTATCTCAGAGAACTAAACCACTCTTAGGCAGAACACAGTGCCTGGGGTTCAATCCCTGGCATGCTATGGCAGTCCCACTTCCAAGGCACTCAGAGATGGTGAATGAGACTGGACTTGGTGGCGCATGCCTGTAATTCCAGTCCTTAGGAGGCTAAAAATAGGAGAACCACTACAAGTCTGATCTATATAGTGAGAACTTAATTTCCATAAACATATGGAAATTAAATGACATCTTCCTCAGCAAACAATATGTTACAGATGAAATTAAATAAGAAATTAATTTCTACAAACCAATGAAAATTCAAGCACAACTTACCAGAATTTATGGGATGCAATGAAACCAGTTCTTAGAGGGAAATTTATACTGGTGAACTTACATATTAGGAAAACAGAGCAAGAACAAATAAATGGCCTAATACTGCACCTCACACATCTAGAAAAAGAACAGCAAACAAAGCCCAAAGCCCCAAAACACGAGTAAATCATAAAGATTAGAGCAGAAATTAATGCAATTGATTTATAGAAAATAGTACAAAGTATTAACGAATCAAAAAGCTAGTTCTTTGAAAGATTAAATAAAATTGGTAAATCCCTCGATAACTTCATCAAAAAGAATAAAGAAAAAATTCAAATTCAAGCAATAAGGAATGAAAAGGCAGATTGCCAAGTCAACATGCAGAAAGCAGTAGCATTCTTCTGCACAGATAACAAACATACTGAAAGAGAATTAAAGAAATAATACCCTTCACAATTGTACCAAAAAAAGGAAATACCTAGGAATTCATCTAATTGAGGAAATAAAATATATAGTCAATGAAAATTACAGTACTCTGAAAAAAGATATAGAAAAGGATTTCAGAAAATAGATATTCCCTGCTCCTTGATAGGAAGAACCAATATTGTGAAAATGGCTATATTCCCAAAATTGCTGTACAGATTTAATACAATTCTTCTCAAAGTGCTACCACCATACCTCACAGATCTAGAGAAAACATTCCCAAAATTTATTAAGAGCCAGAAAAGACCTAGAATAGAAAAGGCAGTCCTGG
This sequence comes from Ctenomys sociabilis, assembly GCA_004027165.1. Taxonomy (NCBI): domain Eukaryota; kingdom Metazoa; phylum Chordata; class Mammalia; order Rodentia; family Ctenomyidae; genus Ctenomys; species Ctenomys sociabilis. The sequence continues at coordinate 41,632 of PVKA01017912.1, read as the reverse complement.
GCAACAAACGTAAGGGAGGAAGCATTACAATGCCTAACTTGAAATTGTACTACAAAGCTACTGTGACAAAATCATCCTTATACTGGAAAAATAAAATAAAATAACAACCTGATGACCATTAGAATAGATTAGAAGATGCAGATGCAACAACAAAAAAGACACAGAGACAGTTTATCTTTGACAAAAGGACCAACAACTGGGACATCCTCTTATTGAAAAGTTTCTGCACATCAAAAGAAATCAACAGAGTGAAAAGATAATGAACAAATTTGGAAAAAATCTTAACGAATAGTCACTCAAAAAAGTTCTTCTATTTAGAATTTATAGAGAACTAAAAGACATTAGGGTCCTAAAATTTAAAGATCTAATTTCAGAAAGGGGAATCTCAGATGAGTACACATTTCTCAAAGGAATAAATACAAGAGGCAAATAAATATCTGAAAAACTGTGCTATATCACTGGCCACTGGAGAAATTCAAATTAAAACAACATTGAGATATTTGACCCAGGACTGGTGTGTGAGAGAGACTGCCCACAGCCGGCCGGGTCCTCATTCCACCCAGGCCCAGCATGTGAGTGAGACCACACGGAGTCCACCAGGTCCTTATTTGACCCAGAGCCTAGGCCCAACCTGTGAGAGAGACTAACAAGGGCCCATCAAATCCTGATTTGACCCAGGCCCGGTGTGTAAATGGGACCTACAGGGGGCCTTACAGTTCCTCATTTGACCCAGATCCAATGCCCAGCTTGTGAACCAGACTGCCCCGGGGCTTCACTGGATCCTCACTGGACCCAGAGTCCAGGCCCAGTATACAGGCCGGGTGTGGAAGCCTGCAGTAGAAGTGCATCTGCAGAACATCCATCTGCAAAGAGGCTAGAGGCAAGACACCCAGCTGATCCAGAAGCAGAACCTCTCACCAAGTGGCATAGAGGATTCATCTCCAAGGGCTACAGCAGGAAAAAGAGGAGCACAGCAACCAGACCCAAACCACAACTCCATGAATGAGAATGGAAAGAACCCACCAAATAAGGCAAACAATTAAACACAGGAGAATAAGAGGTATATGACAGCAGTCTTTCAGTTATTCTTTTGTATACAGCAGCAAACTATTTCCATCAGCCTACTCTATGAATGGACTTCTCCTGCACCCTATGGGTCATGATTCTATCTGGGTCTACAGGGTGGAAATCAAGGAAATAGCAGTGGCTCAGTCCCACAAGTGACACCTGGTCACCAGTAAGGGTCATGGACACTATCCAGGTCCACGACATACTACAGCTTTGTGTAATATCCTATCCCTGAACTATTAGAAATGCTGGCCATTTATTTGTCATTCCAGTATTTACCTTATGTTTTGTTCTTAGTAATTCTTTACTATCATGAATACTCAAACTTCAACTATTTTGACTTATTTAATTTTCAATTAATTAATATTTAATTTTCTGAATATTGCTTAACCTCAATGTTTATTTTTAGATGTATACTGTATCTTTGGCTTACAATCTACTAAAAAGATATGATAATTTCTCCTAGTATTATAAACTTTATAAAGCATATTTCTATTTTTCATTGAATTTATATTGCTTCTTCCTTGTCTTTTATACACACACACACATATATACAAGAAAAAAATATGTTTGTAACCCGACATAAGATTAATACTGTTTCATAGAAATTTATAGTAACTTTTTAAATGGGTTCATCTAATATAATTTACCTATTCCTGTATAATTATCATTTTGAGAGTTCTTTATGCTTTATCCAGGGCCATACAGCAACTTCTCTTACCTTCTGAATTATTCTCTTTGTTATTTCCTATATACTATGTCTGGAGGTATTAGAATATTTTGAGTTTGTATAACTGAAAAATAATTTACTTTTAGTTTTCAAAGGTATATTTTTCCAAGTATAAAATTTAAAGAGGACAGATAAGTAAAACAACATTGAAATACCACCTCACCCCAAAAGAATGATTATCATAAAAAATAAACTAATAAAAAATGCTGTAGAGACTGTGTTGGAAAAGGAGCACTGCTCCACTGATGTTGGGAATGTAGACTGGTACAAACATTATGGAAATCAGTGTAGAGACTCCTCCAGAAATTAGGAGTAGAAAACCTGATCAATCCAGCTATCCATCCAGGAATTTTCCCAGAAGAACTGAAAACATCATATCATACTGATATACATGCACCCAGGTTTATAGAAGCACAGTTTTCCATAGCCAGATCTTGGAAGCAACAGAAATGCCTGTCACCTGAGAAATGTGGTACTTTTATACAATAGAGTATTACTCAGCTATAAAAAAAACTCGAAGATTTCTTAGGTAGTTGGATGCAACTAGAGGCTATACTCACAAGTGAAATGAACCAGGCCCACATGTGTAAAAATTGTATTGTCTCCCTAGTGTAAGAAAGCAAAAGAAGATAACCAGAGAAGTATAACAGATATTGTAAAACAGAAGAAATGGAACTTAAAGATTAAACAATGAAGGGGGGGAAATAAAAAGAATTTTTAAAAAAAGTTAGGGGTAAAACATGCAACTATCAAGTGATTGTACTGAAAATCTCCACCAGTTTTGTGAAAATAGCAGTTAATATGTACAATTTTCACGTTTACTAACTGTATGCTGATAGATGCAATCTAAGCAACTACATTAAGGACCACAATGTGTAATACAAAAATCATGCTTAATACCTGGCATCTTGATCTTCTAAATATTTACTTTTTCTAATATCATTTGTTACTATATTTTTTTTCTTTTTTTTCTTTTCCTTTTTTTTTTTTTTTTTTTTTGCAGAACCTAGGATAGAACTCAGGCTCTTGTGCTTGCAAGGGAAACGCTTATTCCACTGAACCATGTCCCAGGCCCCTATGCTTTCTTTGAAACAAACTTTTAAAAAATGTTTAAAAAGGGACAAAAGCAAAAGCTTAAGCTTTCTTGAAAGCAAGTGGTAATATCTAACCATATGTTCAATCTTACATAACTATATTTGCTAATCTGAGCAACAGATTTGATGATAAAATAGATCATATATAAATCATTATTAATCACCTCTTCTTAGTTTGAAAATCTGAAACATATTTACTGTTATATGTTGCCCTGTTTGTTTCTTTGTTTCTTTTTTTCTTTCATTGCTTTTATTTTTCAAAATAATATTAACTTTAAAGAAAAAAGAAAATGAACTCAATGATCCTACTATTTTGTATTTTTCATTTTAGCATAATTGTATTCTCTTACGAACATGCCATACCTAATTTCTACTAAACAGAGTGCAACAAAATTTAAAAGAATAAAAATAAAAATGAGTAAAATTTTATTGGTATATTTTATTTTTATTAGATTTTTGTAGTTTATTCTTTTGATACAGGGTCTAGGCTACACAATTCAGACTTATAGTGATCCACCTGTCTCAGCCTCCCTAGTGTTGGAATGACAGTTGTGCACCACCATGCCTGTCATTCTGGGGCTGGCACAGCATGCCTCAAGTTACAGGGATGACACAGCATGTAGTACCAGGGATCAAACTCAGAATCTTATGCTTGTCAGGCAGGCACATATGCTGCTGAGCTGTCTGCCTAGCCCTATTGGTATATTTTAGATATACAAAATAATACTCATCAAAGGGAATCTGTACTGGTACATAATATATATTGCTTCTTCTTTCTTTTCTGCCATTCCTCTCCTCTTTCTTCAATGCTTCTTCATTACCAAAGCTTTGTTTCCAATGTTTTCTTCTCCGATTTAACTTTCTTATACCTTCTTTCCTTTCCCACTCCCCTCTTACTTGTTCCCTTGCTCATTTGAACATTTTCTTTCTATTTTCCAATATATATTATTTCTTTTGCTCTTTATTTACACTTTCAGTTTCCCACACCAAAGAAGCAATGTGGTATTTAAACATATGTGTCCAGTTTATTTCACTTAAAAGTATGGTATAAGGTGCATCCATTTACCTAGATATATCTCAAGTTTCTTCTTTATGGCACAGTGGTATCCTATTGCATAGTTCTATCATCGGCTCTGTTGACATGGTGTATTATATTTACTGATTTATTCATGTTGAATCATCCTTGCATCCTTAGGATGAATACCTTTTGTCATAGCATATAATCTTGATAATCTACTGCATTCTGTTTGCCAGTATCTTCTTGAGAACTTTTTCATCTATGTTCATTAGGCAGATTGTTGTAGTCAGTGCTTACAAGAGAATAGAATTAATACAGGACACATTATATATAGGATTATTTTGTAATATTCACCAAAAGAGTCAAATGCAAAAGAGTGCAAGACATCTAACCATGCACTAGAGAACTAGTGAATGCAGCTGAGGGACTGGATTCCACTGCCATGTCCTGAATGAGGCCAGCTGAAGATCTAGAACTGATGGCAATGTCCTCCACAAGGCCAGCTGAAGACCTAGAGCCCATAGCGATGTCTCGTGTAAGCCTGTATCAGGTTTTGCACTAGGAAGACATAAAGATCAATAGTGGAAGTTGGAAGGTCTGTACCAGTGAAGTGAAGGCTCTATGCCTGTAGCCTCAAGGATCAGTACTGGAGCCAGGGAGCAATGTTCAAGGTCAGGACAAGAGCTCCCTTAAAAAGAACTGTAGTCATCCTCAGCAGCAGTGAGGACTTGCGCTTCTCCAACGATGAGAACAGTTAGCTCATATGAGGAAAATCAGTACAAAAAACTTCTCCAAAAGAATCAAGAGCAAATGATCTCCCCTTCTCAGGCAGAACTTCACATCCAGAGCCACACTGATTCAGTTCATCCGGGAATTAAAAAATTAAAAGCTCACCACTAGTTACTCTGCCACAGATTGATCTGTATCTCTCTCTTTCTCTTTCTCTCTCTCTCTCTCTCTCTCTCTCTCTCTCTCTCTCTCTCTCTCTCTTGCTCTCCCTCTCCCTCTCCCTCTCTCTCTTGTTCTCTCTCTTTTATTAGATCCTTCTCTGGTTTTGCTATCAGAGTAATGTTTGCTTCCTTCTTAATTTAAATTATGATCTGGAGAATTTGAGAAATGGGAGAATTAAGTCTTCTGTAAATTTCATCTATCATTCAGCAGTGAATCCCCCAGACCTGGGATTTTCCTTTTCATAAAGTTTCTATTATATTTTAAATTTCATTGACTTATTTTGGGTTATTTAGGATTTTTATGTCTTTTTTATTTTAAAAAAGTTGTTTTCAACTTTATATTCAATAGTTTTATTTTTTAATGAGAACTAATCTTTTATTACAGGAATATATAAAACAAATGTAATAGCAAATGTTCATTCGAAAGCAAACTATACATTTTGAATGGTATCAGTTCAGATTTCAGCGCAGAGCATCTTTACAAAATGAGTTTAGACAATTTCGCCATTTTGAATTGATTTAATGCCAATCAAATAACAAAAGGAGTCTGTCAACCACCCCAGGACTTCCCACCACGGAACTCTCCAGAGCCCCTTCCACAAGTGCTTCCAGCCAGTGATCTACCCGAGCCCCATCCAGTGAGTGTGTGGGAAAACTACTTCCCCGCCAGCCTCCTCGAGTGTCATATGGAGCCCCCAAGACCAATTTCCCGGAGCCCCTGCCCCCAAGCCTGCCAAGTAGGTGAGAACTTTTGTGACTCTTTCTGCCCCTGATTAAGCCCAGCACAAGCTGGTGAGTAGTAGGAGAGCTTCTGCACTCCCCGGTGCTCCTTGGGCCAGGGAAACAACAGAAGGGAACCATAGGCTCAGAGTTGTGCCAGAAAAGATGCAGAAAAAAGGAACTGAACACGACAGCTAGATCCAGGCCAGGCATAACTAGATAATATCAAACTTAATAAATTGGCACCCAGCCGGGCGTGGTGGCGCATGCCTGTAATCCCAGCACTCGGGAGGCTGAGGCAGGAGGATTGTTGTGAGTTCGAGACCAGCCTGAGCTACAAAGTGAGCTCGAGGCCAGCCTGAACTGCATAGTGAGACCCTGTCTCAAAAAGACAAAAAAATAAAAAAAATAAAAAAAATAAAAAAAAATAAATTGGCACCCGAAACTCATCATGCACTAAGGTTGTAACTGCACCAAAGCACTACACCAAAGGTCAGAGGTCAATGCTATACAAAACGATAAAGACAGGGAGTAAAATGCAATATCAGACCTTGAGCCCACCAAAAATAAGTGCAGAGGACATTAGCTCAGGTGAAATAAATGAATTAACAAAGGCAGAATCAAAGAAACAACAGCAGAAAGGTATAGAGGAATTCAGACCAGAATTAATGCCTGGAATAAAAAAAAGTAATTTTTGGATACATATCATCTGAAGTAATGAATCAAATCCAGAATTGTATGGGGGAAGCCCAATGCTCACCCAGAACAAGTGCAGAGAACACTATTCCAGCTGAAAGATATGAATTGACAGTGTCGCAAGCAAAGAAACAACTGCAGAAAGGTAAACAGGAACTCAGCAGAAATAACTTCTTAAATAAAAAAAAAAGAATCTTTGAAATCATATCATCTGAAGTAGAGTATCAAATACAACATATGTGGAGGAAACCAAATTTGGAAAAACTCTGCAGTAAAAGAATTAATAGCTACCTCTAAAGAAGACATTGATAAAAAAAAAAAAGCAGGAGATTAGAAATATGACAGAATCCTTGAATGAGCAATACAAGAAAGATATAGATTGCATGAAGCTGAGGCAAAGAGACATAGAAGAACTTAAAATCTCAATTATGAGTCTACAAAACCATTTGAGTGAAAGTGAAGACAAAGTTTCAGATCTTGAAGATGCTGGTGCAGCTAGTGAAAATGTGAGAAAGGATCTCTTAAAAACAATGAGGATGAAGGAAAAAAGAATCCATCACCTGCAAGATGAAGCCAAGATGAACAATGTGAGAATAATAGGCATAAATGAGAAAGAAGGAGTCAATACAAATGCTATAAAAACAAATATGGGCAGAAGAAATAGCAGAAAACTTCCCAAATATGAGGAAATAATCTAACACTAAGATAACTGAAGCATACAGAACGCCAAATAACTTCAACCCAACTAAAAACACACTGAGACATAAAATAATCAAGATCCCAGAAATCCAATACAAGAGTAATATACTGAAAGCTGCTAGAGAAAACAAGCATATCACATTCAAAGGAAAACCCATCAGAATTACAGCCAACTTCTCTACACAATCCATGAATGCAAGGAAAGCATGAAGCACAGTTCTTCAACTCCTCTATGAAAAAATTTCCAGTCCAGACTACTATACTCTGCCAAACGCTGTTTCCAGTTTGATGGAGAAGTGAAATACTTCCATGACAAAGAACAACTAAAGAAGTGCATGATGACAAACCAATCCCTACACAGGCTATTGAAAGATATTCTAGAGAAGGACCACAATGACCAGAACTCCACAAATGAGAACAGAAGGAACCCACTAAGTAGGCCAAACAAACATAGGACAAAAAGTAAATAACAGCAAGTAAATAACATGACAATCATAAGTCAACACATTTCAATTATAACCATCAATGAAAATGGACTCAATTTACCAGTTAGAAGAAATAGAAACAAAATCCAGCAATATGCTGTATACAACAAACACACTTAACTCAAAAAGACATTCATAGACTACTTGAACATATACTCATAAGTGAAATAAAGCAGATACACATGTGCAAATATCATATAGTCTCCCTAGTATAAGAAATCAAAAGAAGAGATACAAACAGAAAGGCATAACAACAACTAAAATGAATTTAGTCAGATAGCATAAACTGTACTGCATGTGTCACGGGGTAATAATCAGCTTCTCTTCTGGATTGTTAACAACCTAAATTTGCAATAAAATATTGGAGAAATTGAAGGGCTGCAAGGTCAGCCAACATTTTGTCCCTAGCCTTTCAAGGTCAGTAAAGACTCAGGACATAGGATAACCTGTATTGTAACAATATGGAACTCAGTTGTGCCCCAAATTTTCTGATCAGGGAGATTATGGAGCTACAGAGGAATGTGATCAATGATCTATAATGTGTCTAAGGAGAATAACATGGAGAGAAAATTTTCTCTCAGGCTCTCACAAAGAGCAAACTGGTCAAGCAATGGCTGTGACTCATCCACATAACTGACACTGACAAAGGATCTACAGAGTGAGGTACAGGGTTACAGGATAAACACTGAGGGGACTTGACTGACCTCATCAGATGCAAAAGTTACATTTTTTTGTTATATAGGTCTTGCTTTATCTCAGTCTTCACCACCCAGTACAAAAGTATAAAAAATAGGTATATAAAATAAGGTCATAATAATAAGCTGAGCTATAAATGGCTCAAGTCAACAACTTCTTTGCCAGGCAAGGACTTATTCTACTGAGCTATCTCCCCAGCCCTTCAACAACTTCTTTGCATAACCCACTATTATTATGGATTGCTGAGTTGGATTGTTTAACTGAATTCAAACACCTATAATAATTGTATGACAATAGAATACCATTCTTTGACAGGACTAAACAAAAAAAGGGGATACAAAGGAAGAACCATTCTGTGTTTATATGAACAGTACAGTTAGGATAAATATGCAGTACTTTTACATAATTCTATGAGAAGAATGATCTGCACTAATAGTGTTTGGACAGGTTATCCTGTCTGTTCCTTGTACTATGGAAAACCACTAGGAAGATAGCAATGTAAAAAAGAATCAATTATTGAAACTGTACTATTATTCCACTTTTTAAAAAGATAAGTGTATGACTACATTCGCTTAATTCATTGATTAGAGGTATCTGGTCTAATAGTGTTTGTAGATATAGTATCATGTATACACCTTGTACAATAAAAAGCCACTATGAAAACAATATGCAATGCACTAATTGTTTAATCTGTCCTACTAATTTGATTTGAAACTGTCTTATTGCTATTTGTTCTTCAATAAAATAAAATAAAGGATGGAGGAATATAATTTTGGATCAGACTCAATTTATTGATATTTGTATAAATATCATGTAACTTAAGAGTTGGTTCCAGTTTTCATGGAATAACACTTGCACCTTGCACTTAAATGTCACCCATATAAAATGCAGTTGAAATGTTCTAGCTTGCTTAGTGCCCTGCAGAGGAAAGTATTTCGATTATAAGGGATACCTGAGTTCTAGAGGGAGTTATTATAAAGTCTTTCTGCCTCAATTCCTCAGGCTTACTGCAACATCTAAAGACTATTTTTTCATGTGATTGTAGCACTTTTGAATGTGACTGTAAGAAGGACTATTGCCATTGGATCACTGTACTCCATGAAAACGTCTGGTGGCAGCAGAAGAAGCATGTTGCATGGAAGATGCAAACTGGATGTGCTTACTATACAGGTACCTGTAAATGATTAGTAGACATGCAAAAAGGTGTTCCAAATGCTCTGGAGTTCAGAAATCTTTGTTCTCTTTTCATACTATTCTCAAAATTGGAAGAGATGAGCAGTACACTAAAGCATGTGAAAATGGAAAATCCATGTATCTGGAGAATAAATCCTGACCTGCATCACCATAAGAGTTGCCTTTTGTCAAGAAAACTGAGGTGAGGACGAGGATAGGAGACAGAGTGGGTAAAAGAGATATATCTATGTATGCAGAATGGTTTGGACAACTGTACTGTGGATTTCTGCTGGTCTATGGAAAGGAGCAAATAATGCTTAATTTGTTTAGTCTCCTTTTTCAATCGTTTGTACTTTTTCTCTTCTTAATTTCTTATGCATTTTTTCTTTGTTCATTTCTTCTTTCAGTTTTGCTTGTATATATCTGGTAATGTGAATAACTGGTTGGAAGATAACACTGCACTACAACAAATAGTGTGAAATGCATATTTCTTTGTTAAGTGAAATTTTGCATCATTTGTAATTTTTTGTTTTAATACTATTTTGTACCCTCTTAAAAATAAATAAAAACTCAAATCATCAGAAAAAAAGAAAAACTAACACAAGGAAATTTAAATAGAAAGCCTTAGAGGAAAGTGATTGATGATGTACAGCGTGCCTAAGGAGAGTCACACAGAGAGAAAACACTCTCTCAGGCATTCACAGACAGTAAATTGGTCAAGCAATGGCTGTGACTCATCCACAAGGCTTGCACTGACAAAGGTTAGACAAACTGCAGTACAGGGTTTCAGAATAAATCCTGACGGGACTGACTAACCTTGTCAGATACAAAAGTTATATTTCTTGTTATGCAGGTTTTGCTTTATCTTAGTCTTAACCATCCAACAGAAAAGTGTAAAAATGAATATAAAAAAAATATGAAAAAAGTTTTAAAATCGAAGTATAAAATGTAAAGCCATATTAATATGCTTAGCTGTAAAAGGCTCAAGTCGAAAACTTCTGGCATTACCAGTCCTACGGAAAACCCACTACTATTGCGGACTATTGGACTATATTGGAATATCTGGCTGAATTCACACACCTACGATATTTGCATGACAAAACTAAGCAAAAGAAAGGGGATCCAATCAAGGACCATTTTGTATATTTATATTCAAAAGTTAACAGTGTCATAGAAATATAGCTATTTTCTCTCAAATCAATGAATAGAAAGATTTGTTCTAACAGTGTTTGTGGACAAGATATTATGTTTGCATCTTGTACTATGAATAACAACTAAGAAGGCAATAATGTGCAATGTATTAATTATTGAAACTGTCCTATTAATCAGTTTTGAAATGTTTCATTGAATTTTTTCCAATAAAATTATAAAAAATAAATATGAAGCCTTACAAACACAATAATAGCAAAATGTTTTATGTTCTCATCTTGCTTTCAGTTCCACAGTTACATTACTTTTAGCTAGCATTTCTATTGAATATATACAATAGCTTGGTAATTATAGAATAATTCTCACATATGTACATTAGAGAATCACCAGATATCTTAAATTTAAACACTACTTCTATGAGCAACTAATGATTAAAGTTTCTTCAGAAATCCATAGGAGTACCATAGATTCAGTGATTTTCAAATGAAATTGATCCCATAGACAGGAAGGTGGAAGTCAGAAAGTAAGGTATTGGCAGTGCTAATTCCTTCTGAGGGTTCATACAGTGAATCTGGCCCTGGTTTTGTCATAGTTGTCATTGGCTTGTATGTACACTGATCAAATCTCTGTGCCTCCATGCTATGCTTTAGGTGACTTTATGTCTTCTTGATTCAAGTTGGTAACATATGGAATCTGTGCATTTCTTCTGTGTTTTCATCTTATCAGGATGCAGTCTCTCTAAGTAAGAAATGATGATCTTCTGGATTTCGGCAAGTTCTGTGGTGATGTTACCCTTCTCCTTCTCAGTGGCATGCATTTGAATTTTCTCTTTCCTTTTGTTAATAAGGTTGGCTAAAGTTTTGAGGATTTTATTTAATCTTTAAAAGAGCTAACTCTAATTTGTTGATTCTTTCTATTGTTTCCTTAGGATCCATTGTTTTAATTTCTTCTCTTATCTTTATAATTTCCTTCTATGTATTGTATTTGACTTGCTTTTTGTTTTCTACAAGTTCAAGGTTGAACGTTAAGTTGTTTATTTGAGCTCTCTGTGTTTTTCTGATATGAGAATTCATTGCTATAAATTGCCCTTGTAGGACTGCTTTCACTGTGTCCTGTAAGTTCTATTACATTGTATTGAAATTATCACTTAATAATATAAATATCTATTTTCTCCTTTAATTTCATTTGTATCCCATTGGTCATTCAGGGGTTATTATTTTTTTAAAAATGTTTATGTGTTTATAAAGTTCTTAGGGTTTCTTTTGCCAATGATTTCCAATTTCACTGCCCTGTGGTGTGATAATATGCATGGAATCACTTCAGTTCCTTTCTATTTGCTTAAGTATGTTCTATAAGTTAGTATGTGGTTTGTTTCAGAGAATGTGTCATGTGCAGGTGAAAAGAATGTATATTCTGATGTTGTGAGCTAGAACATTGTAGACATTAAATCCATTTGTTCAGAAGCTTGACATAATCTAATATTTAATTGTTCACTTTTTGTCTAGTTGATCTCTTTGTGGCACTGAGATATAACGTCCCACATTACAATTGCATTAGCAATTATTTTATTTTTCATATCTTTTATTATTTGTTTTTAGAGTTGGGTTCACTGGCTTTTGTCCATTTATCATCTAGATTCCTCTCAATTTCTTTATTCAGCTTTTCTTGGAGTGGGCATCTTGCTTCATCCTTATTTATTTGTGGCTTATCCCATTGCTGAATTAGGAGAATGCATGTAACCCAGGAGTGGCCACTAATATTGGCACTTAATGTCCACCCAGGATAGATACAAGGCCAGAGTTGGTCAAGCCAGAGCCAATACTTGATATTTGTTTGAGGAGACAGGGTAAAATCTCCCTCTTTGTAGAGGAAAATCAATTTCATGGTGTTGTTAACAGCCTTCTTCTCACCAACCAGGAGAAACTTGAAGCTTCCCAAGGATAGATTCACCTAGAGGACAGAAATACCACCTAAAGGAAGGCAAGGCCAAGCACTGCTCCAGAATGAGCCCCCACTATAGTAGGTCTTGACATCAAATGAGCACATAAGTCACCAGTTTTTGCTGAAACGAGCTTGATGTGGATTTCTATAACTGGAATCTATGGGAAAACATGGGTGTGTCTTCTCTTCATGTTTAGGAATTAGTATCAGAGAAGATAACTTCCTGAAGCCAGTTTTTTTGTGATCTCCCTAGGGCCTAAAGCTATGATTTCTAACTTAGAGTCAAGTATTCTAGTCACTGAACACACAGTTTTCTCAAATGTATCTTCTGGAAAAGAATTATTTAGAAAAAAGAAAGTGCAGACATGGCATACTCCTGTATCCCAGAACTCTGGGAAGCTGAGGGAGACTGAGCGTAAGTCATTAGTTGTTAGCCTGGGCAATTTAACAACTTAGTAAGACACTGTCTCAAAATAAAAGGAAAGAAGCCCTGGGTATGTAGCTTAGTGAAAATCCATGGGTTCAATGTCTAGTAACACACACAAGCGGGGAGAGAGAGAGAGAGAGAGAGAGAGAGAGAGAGAGAGAGAGAGAGAGAGAGAGAGAGAGAGAGAGATCTCTTTCTTGGGGCCTTTCCCCATGCATTGAGTTCTCTCTTCCTTATCAAATCCAAGTCTTCTTTGTAGTGCAGGAGGAAGTTATAAAGTATAAATGTACCATTATGGTTTCAAAAATTCTCTTCACTTCACACTGCACCAATATCCCTGAGTTTTACAAATATGCATACATGCATGCATGTTTCAGTAAGTTGTTTTGCACTATGCAAAAGTGTACTGAAACTGAAGCCACATTTACATTTGTTTTGTGTTTGTTATTTAACAAGTTTAAATATGCAAACTGTATTCACTCTTGTCAATACCTTAGAGCAAAGGACATTGTATTAAAGTTAAGTTAGATTCATGATCAGCAGAATAGTTAAAATTCTTTGTTTTGGTGAAAGCTTTTGAGAGGCTGCATTTTTTTTTCTTTCTGAATAATAAGCACTCACTTATTATCTAAAATTGAGAATACTTGACAAGTGTGCCTGTTTTAAACAGTTTATAATAGCCTTTATGTAAATATACGATTAAAAAGAAACCCTAATTATAAGCATTCACAGTACAAATGGAGATATAAAGTTTGCAATTAGTCCTGAATATTCTACGTGAAAATAAAATTATTAATAGAAGAACAAATGATATTTAATGATTTCTAAGAAGGCAGTTTTGTGATAGTCAATGTTGGTTCAGTATCTACAAATAAAGAATATAACGAGATAAACATTTGTACTTTATACATAAACAATAGAAAAATGTTCTACCATTACGTGAGAATTACAATACTAGCCAAGTTTTTTGGTGCATGCTTGTAATTCAAGCACTCTGAGAAGCTGAGGCAAGAATATTTCAAGTCCAAACCCAGCCTGGACAACTTAGTGACTTAGCAAGACCTCGTCTCAAAATAAAAAAATAAAATGATTGGGGTTCTAGCTCAGTAAGAAGGCCCTGTGTTCAGTGCCTGGTACTGTACTGCATCAAACATATTCTTGAAAACTCCCAGGAAGAGAACCATACAGAAGTAAAGGCCAGAATGAAAATACAGAAATCTGAGGTCAGCAGAGCCCTATCTCACTGAAGTAAAGAAGCCACCCAATGACTATAGTGCATTCATTTATACACTCAGCAGGTTGCTGCCTGGTGAAAATCCTCTGCTTAACAACTTATTCACCTGGTTCACCTCAGGTACCCCATGTTTTCAGGGATGGCCTTGCTTTACCCCTGTACATGGTTGGGCTTCATCTTCAGCTACTCTCCACAGTACTGTAGTAGAACAAGCAGAAGAGGAGAAGGAGAAGAAAGGAAAGGAGGAGGAGAAAGAAGAAGAGGAGTAGAGGAGAAGAAGGAGGAACATTTTAATCTAAATGTACACTAGAATTGTTAGCAGGAAATGATTTATATGATGGACAACCTTTGGACATTTGGGAAATACCAAGAAAACAAGTAAAGAGTAGACATGGGGAAAGAGCAAACTGAAATGTCCCTGAGTGAAGAAGTTTTCCCTTACACAGGCGGCCAGAAAGGAGGGTGGGGCCCGTTTTTAGGGCATTGCATAGGTTCACTGTGCAGCTCAGGTCCATTTGCCTAGGATCACAGAGCTCTAAACCCCTTTCTCTGGGATGGGTTTTGTTGGACACAGGACACATATGTCAGTAGAGCCTGTGGCACACATGTCAAACCATGTATGGCCTTAAATGTAATGAGATTGAGCCCCTTTCCTCCATATTCACCTGTTTTAGCCCTCTGGTTGCTTAGATTTCTAATCCAGCATCACCCATGTCACTGGAGCTCTTTAGGCTCTTACTTTCTTTTAGTGTTCTTTTTTGTTAGTATTTATTACTATTCAGTGCTTTGTTTTTTACATGTCTTTATTCCTGTAATGAAAATTCCACTAGCTATAGACTACCTGTCACTGATATAATATGGTAATTATGCTTGGCATGCAGTGGAATATCACGGATGTTTCTCAAATGAACACATAGCTAAATATCTAAAATATATTTTGTATCTGCATATACAAAATAGTTAAGATAGATATATATCCATTGTCTCTTAATTCAATAAAAGAAGTATTTATAGTAATGATCTTTGGATGGGATATCATGTCTGCATCCTGTGCTATGAATGACTACTACAAAGAAAACAATATACAATGTATTAATTGTTGTAACTATCCTACCAAACTGTTTTGAAGCTGTCTCATTACAACTTTTTTCTCAAAAAATAAATAAATAAATAAATAAAAATAAAATATAAGCACATCTTGTCATCAATGGTGTTGAAGAATGGTCCACTCAAGAAAGCAGGCTGCAGGTCAACTGGGAATTGATTCAGGGAATGGCTTTTATTTTGAACACTTAGGAAACATACAGATCTCCTTATGAGCTCTTGACAGATCCACAGCATGAAAAGTACCCAAAGCTTGTTCTGTGGTAGAGGGAAATCCCAGAGAGGAAAACTAAACAATCTTCATTATCGGATCCATTCCACAGATGCTCACTAGGTCCTGATGCAGTAGCCCCGAGGGGTATCATGTTCCTAGATTCACAATGCCATTACTAACCTAGTCCTCCTTGGGTCTATTAAGTATGATTAACACAGACTTATGCATAGACTTGATTTTAAACTAATAGGGTCTTTAGATCTCTTGATGTTGTGTACTATGTTTATGGATGTTTGTATACTGAACTATCCCTGCATTCCTGGGATGAATACAACTTGGTCATGATGTATAATCATCTTGATGATTTGCAGCATTCTGTTCGCTAGAATTTTATTGAGGATTTTTGCATATATATTCATTAGAGAGATTGGCCTGTAGTTCTCTTTTCTAATATATCTAAATCACGTAAATAATTACAGAGAATCGGGCCCCTAAAATTGAAAGACCCAATCCTAAAATGGGACTCTGAGATAAACATACACATCTCAAATGAAAAATACAAACAGAAAATAAATATATGAAAAGAATTAAAAATAATTAGTCACGCAAGAGATACAAATTAAAACAACACTGAGATTCCATCTCACCCCAGAAAGAATGGGGTCAAGAAGTCAACCAACAATAAATTGTGGAGGGGGAAAGGAGCCCTTCTCTACTGGTAGTAAGAGTGCAGACTGCTATAACCACTATGGAAATCAGTGTGGCAATTCCACAAAAGCTAGGATTGGAAGTTCCAGCTATTCTCCTCCTCAGAATTTTTCCACAGGTGTTCAAAACATCATACAAGAGCAGTCTATGTGCACCCATGTTTATAGCAGTGCAATTTGTCACAGCTAAATCTTGGAAGCAACCCAAATGCCCATCAACTGAGTAATAGGTAAAGAATATGTGGTGTTTGCACACAATGGAGTATTATTCAGCTATACAAAGGATCAATTTGAGGCTTTTTTGATAATAGATATAACTAGAGACTATACTCTTAAGTAAAATGAATCAAACTTTCATGTGCAAACATCGTGTTGTCTTGCAATGTGAGAACCTGAAATAAAAAGTGAAGTCTGAAGGGGATAGTAGATACTGTGGAAATGGAATGCACCTGTTCAAAAATAAGGAATTACTGAAGTGAAGAGGAGTACAGGAGAGGGAGTACAGGGGAAAAAGACATATCTAGGTATATAATCAGGATGCTTTGGACAACTGTACTGTGGATTTCTGCATGGAAAGGAGCACTTACAGCTTAATTGGTTTTGTCTCCTTTTTCAATTCTTTTTCTATTTTGCTTCTCAATTTCTTATAACTTCTTCCAATTTTGCATGCATGTATCTCATAACCTGAACAACTAAATTGAAGACAATATTATGCAATATAACAAATACTATCGAATTCATATTATTTTATTTAGTGAAATTCTGCGTCATTTATAAATTTTCTTTTACTATTTTTTATTCCTTTTAAAAAAGAAAAAATTGAAAATAAATAAATAGGAGGCCAGGGAGATGGCTCAGTCGAATTAGTGCTTTCCTGGCAAGTGCAAGGACCTGAGTTCAATCCCCAGTTCTGCCAAATAAATAAAGTCAAAATAATTATTCAAATAGATACCAGCATGGAGGAAGACAAGGACTTACATTAGAGAAAATTTTCAAACTGGAAATCAGTGATGAGAGAATTTCCAGCAGAAAATGAGACATGATTCAGTGATGTGTTACTTGAGAACATACCATGTGGCAACTCCTGATCTGACAAAGTAGGTATACTGGGAGTGGTGATTCACATTCTCGAAGATGGTTCAAGTGCATGCAAGTGGATTTAATGAAGAAGCCTATAGTAGAACTTGTGGAACTCCTTTTAATAAGGTTTGCAAGGAAGCACCAAGAGACACAGCAAAGATGAAGGAGGCTTTTATTGGGACATAATGACCAGTGGGCCTCTGAGGCAGAGACCACTGTGTGGATGTGGTGAAATGGATATTTATAGGATAGGGCACTTGAGTCTTTAGAAGGGGAGCAAAATTTTGTGCATATGCTCAGAGGTCAGTTTGCACAGCAATGGGTGTTTGTGTAACATTAAGATTTGGGATAGTGACACTGACTCGGGAATGGGTAGGGTTGGCCTTGATGGCTTGGCCATGAACTGTTTCTCTTTAGTGTGCAGATTCCTCAGGCCACTATAAATATAGTGGGGGTTGTGTAATCTCAAGGGGATTGGGTGTATCGTCCCTAACACTTTTTTAAGAAATTATAACTCAAACCTAAATTTTTATGAATATACATAAAATAGCAAAAGAAATTAATCTGCTTCCCTTTTCATTTAAGCACAGCAGCTGAGGCCCTGTCCAGGTAAAGCTCTGCCTATTACCCTCTTCATTCTTCAGGATGAAGAATCTTGTAGTGACCAGAAGCAACTTAGTGAACTAAGACCATTGCCTGCAGAGCCCAGAAACCTCACTTTCCATCCCTGCCCTTCAGTGTTGGAACACAGGGCATGGAACTGCAGAACAGAGCCCTAACAGTCAAATTCCATTTTCCTTACTCTACCTGTCACCTCTCAACTTTCTGCACTGGTCCATCTACAAAATTGATGTGATATTAATCATGACTATTTTCATAGTCCCTGTGCCTGCATCTCAGAAGGGAAATTTATATTTCCATTTCAAAAATCAATTTATTTTCTGATCAAAATACAAATTGAAATATGAAAAGCATAAGGATTTTTTTTGGCTGGCTCAGGATGCCTTCAGGGAAAAGTCTGATAAGGCCTGAGGACCTGGGATTTGAACCACAACATCCTGATACTGAGTGAAACAACTGAACTAATGGACAGGTCCCAGAAAAGCATATTTCTATGATCCATGCTTTTGCACTGAGGTGAGATGAATCAATAGACATACTGTCTCTCAGCCCTCCATATGGACCAACTTTCCTACAGAATTCTGACTGCTGTGATATCATTGAGCATTTTATAAGGAACCCAGGAAATCTGAACCAATGGTCAACTGCAGATTTCAAGAACACTAGGAGTCTTCTCCACCCTAGATGTTTACCAGGTGGTGGTTCCCACTGTTCCCTGCACTGCTTGTGCCCTGTGACAGTGGATTAGACCAACACATGTGAGCATTGCTCTGAGGGTGGCCTGCAAAGCTGACTGAATGCCCAAATCACTGTATGCTGTGCTTTGGATGAGTGAAAAATAAATGTCCTTGTGTTGAGCTATCTAAAATTATTTGCATTATTTCTGTCACAATTAATGTACTCTCAGTAACAAAATGGTCCTTAATGATTTGCAGTCTGGATTTTTTGTCTAATTTATTTTAATTTTTTTTCTTTGTTTTCTGGTTCTTTTTCTTTTCACTCTCTCTCTCTCTCCCTCCCTCCTTCCATTCCTCCCTCCCTTTGTCAGTTTTTCTTGCAGCTCTAGGAGTTAAATCTATAACACCACACATTTTAGACAGGTACTCTACCACTTAGTTATATCCCCACCCCCAAATTTGTTTTGACTATGGTAAAATATATATAATATAAAAATTTGCCATTTAAACATCTTGAAATGAGCTGTTGAGTGGCATTGAATATATTTACATTTCTCGGTAACAATCATCTATTTCTAAAAATTTTTGCACCTGGCAAAATTGAAACTCTATTCCTACTAAACAACAGTCCCCTCACCCTAACCCAGCCTCTGGAAATCACCACTCTGCCTCCTTTATAAACCGATGACTCTAAGTTCTTCTCATGAGTAAAATTACACAGGCTATACTTATCCTGTTACAATTGTTGCATTTCACTTAGCATAATGTTCCTTCTAGGCTCATCCACTGTGTAACATGTATTAGAACAGCCTTTCCATGTTTCAACAATATTCCATTAGATATTTGTACCACATTAAGTCCATATATTTACCTGTCCATTATTTAGTTGTTGTAAATAATGTAGTTGAAGCACAGGTGTATAAACACCTGTTCCCATTGCCACTTCTTCAGGGTATATATCCAATGGTAAAAGTGCTGGATCTTACAGGAGTTCTATTTTCCCCTGGGAAGTTTCCCACAGTGACGGTGTCATCTTGTGTGCACAGTAGCAACACAGACGTTTTTAAATTTCTCATTGGCTAGCAAAGACCAGAAGCGTACCTGCTGTGGCTAAGAAATAACATTTCTTACTTTGTGTTTGTATCTCCTCCAAAAACATTAAGAAAATAATGACATGGAATTGCATCAATCATTATCATGAATTTTAGTCCATGCTGTAAGGACAGATGTAGAAAAAACCCTGGGAAGAAACCGTGTTGTCTAAGACTGTGAAATCATCAAATGCTTATCTTGTACAATACCCTCATGAAAACTCACACTTACCACTTAAGAAATCTCCAACTAATGTTGATCCCTTTGCAGAAACAAAGGCTGAGACCCTGATTGGTTTAACATGCACCAATCAATGAAGCAGTTATTTTTAGAAACCAGCTTACCCATCTATGTTTGAGGAGTACCTCAAGTTCAGACCCTCTGTCTCCCAGCATTGGACTGCTGCTAAGGTAGCTTTCCCACACTTTACGTGAACTCTTCCTTTGTGCCATGTAATACTGGATGCCCTCATTTTCCACTAAGATACACAATTCTTCATGCTTTGCAGAAGTGAGAGAAAGGATCTGCGGGTGAAGGAGTCACTGCGGGGGACCCAGAACCCCTTCAGAGATCCTCTAAAAACTACTCCCAGATCTTCAGCCTATTGTGCCTTCCTCGTTGCAAACCACAATTTCCTCCTGAAACTGAGCATGCGGTCTCGAGGTCTTTGCCGCGGAGCAGGTCAGTGGGAGCAGCTCTGCAGAGGTGACGAGCACAGAGAATAACTTGGGCTCAGGAGATGAGGTCGCTCCGGAGTCTGCCATCTCAGCTGAGCACGTCTGGAGGCTGCCTTAATAACCTCATGGTCATATCTGGAGCATATGAACAAGAAAGGTAAATCACCTTCCAAAAATAGACTTTGAAAATTACTTTCCATAGGAATTCCCACCATGCCTGAAGCTCTAATTAAAAAGACTTCTGAACTCTAGTGATATATAGAATATTTTTTAAGAAAATCTTTTCTGCCTTTTCTGTGTAATAGCAGCTAGGTCTTCTTTCTAAAAAGGTGTTGGTTGCTGTGTGGGGGTGAGAATGGCAGTATTTTTCTTTTCATACCTGGTTGGTTTTACTTAACATGGTACCTACCAGTCTCATGCATTTTCTTGCAAAGACAAGTTTTCAGTCTTTTATTGCCAGATAGTATTCCCTTGCACATATGGACCATATTTTCTTTATTCATTTGCCAGGGACGCTCTTCTGACTCATGCTGTGTGAACATGAGCATAAAGGTGAATCTGTGGTGGCTGATTCCTCACCTTTGGATATATATCCAGGAGGAGAATAGCTGCTTCACACTGTAGATCTATTTTTTAGTTCCTTGAGGAATCTCCATAAGGACTATATCAACCTATTTCCACCAACAGTGCAACCAGCCTTTTCTCCAGATCCTTGCCAGTATCTGTTACTTTTGCTGCTCTGATAACAGCCACTCTGTCTGGAGTCATTTGGCATCCCAGAGAACAAAGTCCATGTCAGTGACTACAGGCTAAGACATATGGGAGTGGGGAGGGGAGGAGAAGATCAGTGGTCAGCAGGCACCAAAATACATTTGGAGTGAAGTTGGAACAGATTCCAATGTCCCATCCTGCAGAGGTGAGTACAGTTCACAGCAGCACACTCTGCTTCATAAAGAAGCAGAAGACGAATTGGAAGGACCTGAGCACAAGCGAACAATCTGGTGGAGCCTGTAATTAGACAAGAGAGAGGAAAACCAAGCCAAGAAAGAGTGCAGGACAGGCTGTGGGGGCTGAAACTGCAAAATGTATCCTATGGTTTGAGCCCTTCAACTGTGGAACTGCTGGGGCTGGGGTGGTAGAGCAGTGTGTGTTCATACACATGCACAGATCTTCCCAAAGGAAACCTACTCACCTTGTAACCAATGGAAAATGGAATGATGATAATCATCTGACTTGATAATTATACAGCATATAGACAAATTGAATTAACATACTGTATCCCGTACCCACTTACAACTATTATGTGTCAATCAAAAATAAAAATGAAATTTTCAGGAATAAGATTTGGGATCAGGATATTTTAGGAAACCAGAAAAACATTTAATTTTACCCTCTATTCCCCTATCATTGCTTGGCTTATGAAAAGCAATTTTTAGGAAACTGAACTTCATGCAAGATTAAATGCACAGGAATAGCTGGCAATCTTTTGGAGCAGAAACGGCATAAGGACATGACTTTTGCTACAGCAATTGAAGCATGTTATGAATCCACAATGACTAAAATTCAGTGATACTGGACCCAGGGAAACCAACAGAATCAGTGGATGACCCAGAAAAAGAAGAACATATGTAAAATCATTTTGGGATTAGCAATGGAGCAATTCTGAGCTACTGGTTGAATTGTACAGGGATCTTTCTCATTCCCTAGAGAAAGATCAAGTTAGGTTTGTTATCTCTGTGTTGGTACAAGAATTAATTAAAGGATTAAATAAGTGATGATGGAGATTTGGAAGAACTAGAGCTTCCATTTCCGCTGGTGGAGTGGAAAGTATACAGCTGCTCTGGAAAACCATTTGTTAACTTGTTAAAAAGTCAAACATGTTCCTTGTGTGTGTGTGCTAGAAATTTCACTCCTAGCCATGTACTCAAGAGAAAGGAAAATGTACCTCTATGAAGACCACAAGAATATGCATAATGATTTAGTTCATAATAACACAAAAACGTTATGTGGAGGGGGAAAATCAGACACCTGCAAGTGTATGTCAGAGGACCTCGCCGTTTCAGAAGAGGCAAAGTTATTCTATTGCGATAGAAAACAGGACTGTGCTGCGCTAAAACCTGGCCAGGGGAGTCCACAGCAAGATGGCACCACACATTCTTGGGGAAGAAAGAAGGGTTGGAGCAGGCATGTATCTGTCAAAACTTAACAAATGACAGAGTTTAGCATATACCGTCTATATCTGTTGATAAAAATGAACTGGAAAGGGATTTAATATTTTGAAGATAAGAGTGACAAACTAAATGACTTAAAAATGGAAAAGTTTACATCTTTATGTGACTTAAAAGACCATAAACAATATTAAAAGAAAAGTAATAGTCAAAAAAGTAAACGTCTGTAAGACTGAGTTAAGGTTAATTTAGAAAGAATTGTCAAATCTAAAAACAAAGCAAAACAGAAAACTAAGCATTTCAAAAGAAAGAAGAACAGAGATTTTAGCAACTTATGAAAGATATATATAGGCCCCCCAAAGATCATTTAATTTACTATTATTATTATTACTATTGTCATTATTATTTTTATTGTACTGAGGGTTGAACCTAGTGCTACATCTCTAGGTCCTTCTTTCTGCTTCAGTTATTTTTTCTCTTTTTCCTATGTCTGTGGATGCATATAAAATTGACATTTATTTTGGGGAACTGATAAAGTATGTCCTATGCTGATCATTTTTGAGCCCTCCCCCCATTCACCTGATCCCCTTCCTAATTTTCATCTCTATTTTCTAGCATCTGCCTTCCTGTTTTCAACCATCTCTGCTTTTTATTAACTCTTTATTTATATTTTGAGTTTCCTATGTAAGAGAAACTATGAGATATTTAAATTGTTTGCACCAAGCTATTACATTTTTTCATCTTTGGAGCAGGGTCTTGCTAATTTTCTTAGGCAGACCTTGAACTTGACATCTTCTGCCAGAGCCTCACTGTGTTGGAATTACAGCCATGTGCCACCATGCCTGGCTCAAAACCCTACTTTAAATGTATGATAGAACAAGTGTTAACATATCTTTAAAGTCAAAAAATATTTATAACAAATAGAAAAAAGAAATTCAATTAGAAAGAATGCCCAAAGGATACAAATAAACAATTCATAAGAAAAATTGCATAAGCAATAAGCATCTCAGGGTCAGCTAAATAACTCAGTGAATTAAAGCACCTACAAGCAGGTGGAGAGGCCTGGGGCTCAATCCCCACTCCTGCTGTACCAGCGCTGCTCCTAGGATGAGCTGAGACTGCAATGGAGATGGGGCGTGGTGGCACAGGCCTGTAATCCCAGCACTTAGGAGGCTGTGAACAGGCAGATCACGACAAGTCCGATCTAGTAGTGAGAACCTGAACACCCTCCCTAAAATACAAAAACAAAAAAGCATCTCAAAGTGTTAAGTCTATCTAGAAAACAGGAAATTGCAAATTAACATCAGGTGTGCCAGGCAAGGTATTACTAAAGGAACAGATATATGTAACACAAAATGTACAAATGTGTACGAAATTAGAAGATTGGCTTATGATGATCAGCCACAGATTCAGATGAAGAAGAGTGCAGAGGGCATCTGAACACTGGAGACTGAAGAATCCAGTCCAGGGTCTGGACTCACTGCAATGCTCTGAGTAAGTCTGTATCAGGAGGCTGATGAGTCTACCAGAAGGCTGAAGGATCCCAGGCAGAAGCCAAAGAGTGCACTAGAAGCCAGGAGAGGGCATCCAAGCTGACTGTGAAGACCTGAGCTCCTCCGACGAAAAACAATGTTCCATCCTTCCTCAATGCCCTTCTATATCCTTTAAGAGATGAGTCACTCTAGGGTGTGGCCTCCCGGCCCTGGGATGTGGAAATGCTGAGCAATTTAATTAAGCTTCTAACTTCTCAAGTTGACCCGATGTGTCAACCACTACATCAGAGCACACCTTGTCCTGACCTAGTAGTCCGACCTTTCCTGGAGCTTCCCCTGGACTCGAGGATGATGAGAGCCCTAACATGCAAAGCCCCCCACTCAGTTTGTGCTGTTTGTTTGTCTGTTGCTTGGTATTTGTTTGTTTTTGTTAATAACTTGGCATTTTCTTCTTTTAAATCTCAATATAATGTACCTGTGCAAGTTGTGTGTGGGAGGGTGTCTGTGTGTGTGTGTGGTTGTGGGTATTGAATTTAGGACCTTTGTACTGAACTATATCCCCAGCCTTTTTTTTAATTTTGTATTTTGAGACAAGGTGTTACTAAATTGCCCAGGTTGAGTTCAAACTTGTGTTCCTGTCTCTTTTTAAATTAATTTTATTGTACATCTTAGATATACATAGTGATAATATGCAATTTTCACCTAATAGTATATCTTCTTGTTTTAGGTCTTTTGTATTTTTTAAGAGAACAAAAAGTAGTAAAAATAAAATAAAACATTAGATACAATACAGATATGATAGAAATTCAACAATGCCTGTTAGACGGCATATCGCTGTCTTCAAATTAGTTGCTCAGATTACCAGATGTAAGCATACAAAATTGGACTAGAAACAAAAAATAAATCTCAAGTAAAAAAAAAAGTCAAAAAGAAAAAGAAATGTAAGTATTAACTGTTCCTTTCAATAAACCAATGGAAATTAGCAGTACAATTATCCAACCAAGTCTGTGTATATACATATGTATCTTCCCTTCCTTGTTTTTTTCTTTTCTCTTTTTCTGCATCCTAGTTGTCCCTTCCCTTTGAACAGTTTCTTTCCCTTTCACAGTACCTATCATAGCTTTTGGGTTTTATTTATTCTTTCATGTTCTTACATTAGTGAGGCCATACAATGCTTACACATGTGGATCTAGTTTATTTCACTTATCAGTATGGTTTCTAGTTCTATCCATGTACCTATAAAATCCTCAGTTTTATCATTCGTTTTCTTCCTTTTTATTTATTTGACACAGAGTCTTGCTACTAGTTCAGACTCGTAGTTATCCTCCTGCCTCAGCTTTCCTCAGTGCTGGGAATACAGGCATGCACCAGTGTGCCAGGTTCCAAGGCTCTTTCTTTATAGCTGTGTAATGTGCTATTTTATAAAAATATAATATATGTGTTGATGCTTCTGGTTTTTTTAACCATCTTCTCCCCCTTCAGCCTCTCTTCCCCCCCACTTTTTTTTTTTGACTTGAGATTGAAATTAGTACCTTATACTTACCAGGCAAGACCTTATGCCACTGTGCTATCTCCCTGGTCCCACCCTTCCTTACTAACAAAGCTTTATTTCCATTTTTTTCTGTCTATTCTCTTTTCCTTTTCCTTTCCTCCTCCCTTTCCCTCCCCATTTAAATATTTTCTTCCTATTTCCCAATATCTATTATATGCTTTATTCTATTCATCTTTTCAGTGTCTCATATTATGGAAGAAAACAATGGGATATTTAAACATATGTGCCTGATTTATTTTACTTGACAGTGTGGTCCAAAGGTGTATTCATTACCTAAAAATGTCTGAAGTATATCCTTCTTTATGAATGAATAATGCCCCTGTTATGGTTTATGTTCCCTCAAAGCCTCACGTAGTCACAGGCAGTAGGTTCTTTGTAGGGGGCTGAATGTGGTTTCTGATTGGCTTATTGTCTAATGCTAGGATTAGAGGTGTGACTGCTACACTCATAGGAGGGTGGGAAGCTTACATGGAATACAAAGGATAGAAAACAGTGTTTGCTCCTCCCCTTTTATTCTTGCTGCTTTTCCTGTCTTCTGCTGTCCCAGGAACCAAGAAAGTTTGCCACTTTGCCTTCAAGCCCACGGGTGATGAACCAAAACCTCCACAGACCATATGCTAAATAAATCTTTCGTTCCTTCACTTTGAGCATTGAATATTTGTTTTCAACAATGAGAGAAAATTAACTAAGACTACTCCATTTTATAAAACTAACACATCTATCCATTCATCCATTCATCCATTTATGAGCATTTGTAATTCTTCTTTCTTCTTTTTTTTTTTTTTTTTTTTTTTTTTTTTTTTTTTTTTTTTTTTTTTTTTTTTTTTTGTCTTTTTGAGACAGGGTCTCACTATGCAGTTCAGGCCGGCCTTAAGCTCACTTTGTAGCTCAAGCTGGTCTTGAACTCATAACAATCCTCCTGCCTCAGCCTTCTGAGTGCTGGGATTACAGGCCTGAGCCACCACACCTGGTACATTTGTAATTTTTCTAAGATTTACCAAATTGTACTGCTATGTGCATAGGTGTGCATATATTGTTGTGGCTTTGCTGTTGTATGACTTTTCTCAATAATTTTATTGAAGAACAAATAGCAATGACATTTTAACTCTTTCTGGAAGATACAAAGCAGAGGAACACCAGGATCAAATGGAATCTCTAGTTTTAGTTTTTTAAAGAATCTCCACACTGATATCCACAGTATTTGTACAAGTCTACACTCTCACCAACAGTGGAGAACTACTCAATATAGTTTTGGAAACACGAGTCAGACAAATTGGAAAAGATAAAGGAATAAACGTACTGAGAATATGAAAAGAAGTTAAATTATCATTATTTGCATATGACATGATCCTCTATGTAGAAGATCGCAAAAGCTCCACCAAAAGACTTCTTGATTTAACAACTAAATTAAACAATATAGCTGGATATAAAGTCAACACTTAAAATTAAAAACATTCCTTTACACAAGTAACAAGCACTGAGAAAGCAATTAGGGAAACAACAACTTTTATAATAGTATCCAAAAGGTGAAATACTTAAGAATCAATCCAATGAAGGTAGTAAAAGACCATTACATTGAAAACCACAAAAGGATACTGAAGAGGCTATCATGAAATGTAAATATATTCCTTGGTCTTGCATAGGAAGAAACAGCATAATGAAAAGAGCCATAGTCCCCAACATTGTTTTACAGATTTTGTGCAATCCTGATAAAAACACTAGTAGCATATCTCACAGAATTAAAAAAAAAAAAAAAACTGTAAGATTCATTTGGAACCAGAAGAGACCTACAATAGCAAAAGCAATTCTTGGCAACAAAGGCAAAGCATGGAACATCACCATCCTTGACTTGAAATTATCCTACAGAGCTACTATGATAAAAACGGTATGATGCATGGTGCTGGAAGAAACACAAAGAAAAACCAACAAACCAAAAACAACAATAAAAAACAGACCCAGAGATCAATGGAACACATTAGAAGACACAGAAACAACTCCAAGCACACTCAGCCACCTTATGTTTGACAAAAGGCAAAGCATGCTCAGTCACAAAAAGACAGCTTCTATATATGGCATTGGTCATGATAACTCCATGCAATGAAATACCATCAACCTCAAACAGGAAGAAAACTCTGACACGTACAACATGAATGAACCTCAAGGACATCACATGATATGACATAAGGCAGGCAAACAAAGACAAATATTGTAGGTTTTCACAAACAAGAAGAACTAGGAGTTCAAGTACTAGAGATAGACAATGAAGTGATAGTTGTCAGAGCTTGGGGAGAGGAGAATCAGGACTGATAGTGCAGTGGGTCCAGAGTTTCAGTCAAGAAGGAAGTGTTTTGAGGAATGCTGGAAGTACACATATGTAAGTGATTAATCTTAAGCTAGCTGTATCTTTCCACAACTTTAAAAAATGCCAACACTTCTAATGTGGCAAAGGATCAGATAGATGAGGTTGTTTGAAGCCTTGGAACTGCCAAGCGGTGGAGACACCTGCTGTCTTCCATCTGTCCATCACACATGTGGGTCTCTTGGTGTCCTGAGCACTCAAAGCAGATGCTTCTGTAACCCTACCCTGTCACCCCTGGAGTGGAAGCATCACATCAGCAAACACAAAGAAAGTGTCTTATATTTGCCAGGTATTCTTCAGAGTTCGCTTTGCATGTGTTGATCCAGTAAATCTTTACAAGAACTGGGTGGGGTAAATTTTAGTATTCATCTCATTTTATAGCCTGTAACAGTATTTCCCTACAGAAACAGATATAACACACGATATATAAATGTATAAAAAATTACAAGATTTGTTTATGATGGTCACAGACAGAGTTGGATGAAGACATGTGCAGAGAGCGTCTGCACACTGGAGACTGAAGATCCCAGTCTAAGGTCTGGAGCTCACTTCAGTACTCAGTGCATGCCCATAACAGGAGGCTCATGTGTCTATGGCAGAAGGCTGAACAGTCTATGCTAGAAGGCTAAAGAATCCATCTAGAAGACGAGAGATGACATTCAAGCTGAAAGCAAAAACTGGAGCTCCTCTGAAGAACAGAAGCAAGTCTGTCCTTCCTCGTCTCCCTTTTATACAATCTAAACCACTACTACTTTAGAATGGGTTCTCTCTATCATAGGCTGTAGACTTGCTGAGCTGACTTAGTTATCCTTCTAAACTTCTCAAGTTGACACAAAATCAATCAGCCATTGTAGAACCTGAGTCTCCGACAAGTTAAGTAATGCTCCCAAGGTGACCCATCTTACAACAGAGCAGGCAGGATAGAGAACCTAGAGTACATGAGTATGACCATTATAGCATGGTTCTCAGGATTGCTCTCAAAGGATGTGCACTCCACCTCTAGAGATGCTATGATTCCATAGCCCAACCATACTCCTTGGATGGGCATCCCTGACAAGCTCCAAGGGAATCCCAGAGCTACTCATCTTAGAACCACACAGTGAATACCTCAGCAGTGCACTATAAGTGTTGCAATAAGGTACACCAGTTACCACCCAGAGTTAAATCTAGTAAACAATCAATAATGGATGAGTTACCCACAGACCAAATTAATTTTCTTCAAATGACTTGCTATTGATATGCAAGTAATTAGGAGCAACACTGCTTGATAATCTGATTTAAAAGCTGTTACCAATTTATCTATACTATAGCCATGTGTATGATGCTATGTGTTCTCAAAATAAGCCTGTTGGGAGTCAGGAAAAATGGAAACCCAAGCAACATCATTTACTGTAAAATCACCCGCACAGCACAAAATAGTCTTCTAATCACCAGGGCATCATTTTTAGAAGTTGAGGGCAATGCAATATGACTACAGCTTTCCACAAACTCTCGCTTTCCCTTCCTGTCCATCTGCACAAATTCTGCTGTTTTGGGAGAGGTTGCCTTGGATACAAGCATCCTTGTGCCAGAGAGTCTGTCCCCTGTGGCAAATTAGCAAATTGGCATCCAGGTTTAATAAATGTGGCTGCTAGTAATGTTCTACCATGGCTGATGCCTCCTAAGTTTGCTAACACTTGAGCAAATGGACAAACTGAGTTCTGGACTCCTGAAGTGGGCAACATTACCCTAGGCCCAGAAGTCACAGGAGTCATGAACTCTACTGTGAAAGTATTGCCTTGACTTTCTAAACTTATTTTTAATGTATTTGGTACAAGGTCTCACTATGCAGCTTGGACTCATAGTGGTCCTCCTGTCAGTGCTGGGATTATAGGCTGCACCACCACACCCAATGTCAGTGGCTGACTCAGTGCACCTAGGGGCAGGGCCAGCTGGCATGTGGTGCTGAAGATTGAGTCCCTGTCCCTCAGTTTGTCTAAACAGGCACTTAGTCTGCTAAGCTATCTCGCCGGTCCTGTATTGACATTCTAATGGGTGATATATAAAATTCTATCACTGGCACTATTCCATATTTTTATCTCCGCAGAATCTGTAATAGCACTGAAAACTAGGGAAGGATGCTTTCTAGATGTTGTGGCTCTTGAAAGAGGCCGGCAGCCTTGGGGAAGCCTGGGGAAGGACACACTCCCTTGGAGCTACACACCACAGGTGGATTTCCCAGAATCTGTGGACTCAAGTAGGGGATGGAAGGTGAGCCCTGGCCCTGATCAAAAGGCAACCTAAGGAGTCTCCTGGGTTGTGCAGGTGCAGAGGGTGATAAAAGTGTCTACAGCATCATCCCTTAAGAGCACCACAGGGGCACAGAGCCACTGTAGGAGAAGGCGCCACAGCCACAGGACAGGAGAAGATTCTCATGATATTCTTCATGAGGAAGTACTACTCTGCCATAAAGACGGCTGCACCTCAGTCATTTTTGGAAAAAATGCATACACCTTGAGAACATAATGTTAACTGAAATAAATCAGATACACAAGTCTAAACATTATGTGGTTTTTCTTACATGAAAAACACAAATTATAAACTAAGAGTAAAGCAATTGCTAATTAATATGGAGTAGGAAGATAGAACTTTCTTAAAGGGAAAGGGTCCAAAGAGGTCACCAAAACATATGGTGTATGTTTGGGCTGGCAAGATAGCTCAGCGGACTAAGATACTGCTTTGGCAAGCGCAGAAACCAGGGTTCCATCCCCACTGCTGCATGCCATGCCGGCCCCAGCCCAAGGGCACACTGAGCCAGCACCTAGGCATGATGGCCAACGCCTATAACCCCAGCGCTGGTGAGGCTGAAAACAGGAGGATCACTATGAGTTTGAGCTGTGAAGTGATCCAATACATAAAATGAAAAATATATATACATATATTATAGTAAAAGGCACATGCCGTTAATCCCCTGAGAAATCTCCTCTCCCTCACTTCAAGTGCACATATCCCACCTTTCCTGCATTTTCCATCTCTTTTAGTCCTGGAAGTTGAGCTCAGGGCCTCACGCATGTCGGCAGGTGCTGTGCTGCTCAGCCATGTCCCCCACAGCTGACGAAAAGAGTGCAAAAAAGTAAGAGTGCGCGTCAGCTGTGGGGGACATAGCTGAGCAGCACAGCACCTGCCGACATGCGTGAGGCCCTGAGCTAACAGCTACACACCCTTAATTTACTAGTAAGAGACATCTACTATAATAATGTCTGTAAGTATAATATCATGTATGCACCTTGTATACCAAAACATTATGAAAACTGTTTGCAATGTATTAATTTATCGATTTAACAGACACCGTCCTGTTCAGGTGTCTTAAAACTGTCTCATTGATATATGTACTTCAATACAATAAAATAAAAAATAAATAAAATTTAAAAAAAGAAAGATTTTACTTCCTTCATTCCCTTTCATGTTATCTTACGCTTGCCTGCTAATTTGAAAGTAGACGACCTATTTTTATGCTCCTTCTATCTGGATGGAGCATGGGTTTTGCCGGCACTTGAGACTAGTTTCTGTAAGCATTAGAGAATGAATAGCGCCTGGTTTTCCCCTTAGTCATCTGATAAATTGCTGGGTGCTGTTGCATTGGTAAAGCCCCTTCTTTTTTTGTTAGCTACCATAAATATTAATGAGGATATTTTGTAGATGCTAAGAGCTTAGCTGCTGGCAAAAACACATGGGATTTGAAGGGCAGGTCCAAGGCCTGAGACACCTTCTCGGTGTACATCCATGAGCCACCCAGCCTCAACTCAGCTAGAGTATCACGGCTGTATCAAGGATCTTTCAATCCTAGGCATTAACCATTTCCTAATTGTGTGGTGGTTTTGCTCTTAGCAGCTACTTGAGAAACTGCAGTTCAGCCTCAAAAATCTTAGAAGAAAAAACAAGTAAAGCTTTAAAAAGTAGAAAGATATGGAAAAAAATCTTCTTATAATCATTTTTCCTACCAAGTAATCTGTTTGGAAATAGGCAAAAATAAAGTCGTTAAATTTCCATTATATAATTTTTCTGAATCCAATTAAACTCTCACTTGATTAGTGAATACGGAGGGCAGAGAATCATATTCCTTGCCAAAAAGTAGGTTGAAGCCTGGTGAGAAAACATCTTACACTGTTACTTTAAAAGTAGGACAATGTTATAATCACAAACATTTCCCCTATTTAACAGACTGTGAACTGTCCTGGGGTGATACAAATTTTCTCAATTGTGTTCTCTCTCTCCTCTCTCTCTCTCCTCTCCCCCACCATTTCTTTTCGATTCTCTCTCCTAGGTTCCCATAGTTTCATTTATTTGAAGTAAAGTTTATGATGCTTATCGTATGCCACACCATGTGGTATACAAGCCTTTCACAAATATTAAGTAAGTCATTTATTTCTTGAAAAGAGTTGGTTTTATTCCCATCCTGAAGATGAGAGGACCAAAAGGGTGAATCTAGGCCTGACAGTCCAGAGTCTGGTCCTGGCTCTCACCCTATACTGTCTCATTGGATTCTAAAGAGGCCGCAGGGCACAAGGAAGGGACCAAAACAATTCTGAATTTGCAGCCCTGCTCAGTGCCTGACTGAATGTAAATGACAGTGAGCAGCACTGTGGCCCCAAGAACAGTGCATCTCCTCATCCCTGGGACCACAAAGGTAACGAGACACCACATTTGACAATGTGATTCCTTAAGTGGTGTATCAGTCCCTTTTCTACCACTGGAGCAAAACACTCAGCACCCACAACTCATTAGACTCAGTTTCCAGTGGGCTTAGTTTTAAGTTAGCCAACTCTAGGGCAGAAAGAATGTGGCAGAAGGAGATGGAGAAGAGCTGCACATCCCGTGGTATCCAAAGAGCCAAGAGGGAAACCAAGGTGACTTCTTCCAACCAGTCTCTGCCTCCTAGGGGCACACTGAGCTACTGAATTCTTTTATGGCTCCATCCATTGACGAGCACAGTATCAACTTCTAAAGCTGAGACTTATAAGGATCCCTTTATAAAATAGAATCCACAGCAAAGGAGATTCTGCAGGTGTAACTAGGTTTACTATACAGTCAGCTTGAAGATGAAGTGGTTGTCCAGTGGAGCAGGTTTCATCACAGGAGGTCATAAAAATAGATGCATGAAACAAAAGCAACATGGCTTGGGATATGAGAGCCACTCACCGTGCCATTGCTGGCTGGAAGAGGGAAGAGTTGAAGTACACAGAGGTGGGACCTCAGTCCTACCGCTGCAAGGAACCGAGTCTCCCAGGAGGGAGAAGACACTGGAAAAGAGCACAGGCAAGATGGCAACTTGGAAGAACAGGGAATGGACTCCCTCCATTCACTGCTGGGCTTCTGTCTGCAGAACTCAGGGATAGTACATTAATGTTTATGCTGTCAGGTTTGAGGGATAGGGCCATACGTCACTAGCACACTAACACATCAGACCAGCTTTTTTCAACTTCAGGTTTGTTATTTTATCTGTAAGGAGGGGCTAATGGCTGCTGTGTTCCCCAAAGACTAAATGTATGCAGGGGATCAGTCTAGTCTGGTGCCTGGAATGACAAAAGTTCAGTGAACACTGTCACACTTCCTAGGTGTAAGAAATATATCAAGGTCAGGTGTGTGGCTCAGTGGTAGGCCATTTGTCTGCCACATGCAAGGCCCTGAGTTCACTCCCCAGCCTCATATAAAAAAAAAAAGAAAGAAAAACAGTACTACATTGCAGGAGTGGAGATTAAAAGAAAAACTCTGAATTGGGAAATGGCATTTTATCTGAACTTCAAGGAATAGGCTGAATTTTTATAGATAATCCAGCTTAACATTTAAGCAGTAAAGAATTGAGAGTAGAAAACTTCAGTTTATCCAAACCTATTTCGTATTGCAGACAAGTATAAATTTGTATTTTAATGGGCAGAAGAAAATAATGCATGCCAGACTGTATCACCTTCCAGAGGCAAATATCAAACCAGGGAAACAAAACAGAAGCAAAGAATGCAAGTCAGCATAGAACATGCATGCGGTTTATAGCCCGTATGTTCACATGGTCAAGCTAGTAAGGCAGGGCCAGCCAGGCTCTCCTATTATTTCAGCTTTGCCCCACTTTCTGCTTGTGCAATGAAAACAGACTGTTTCTGCACAAAACTCACTGCACACCCCATGAAGGCGCGGACCACAAATCCGCATTTGTAGCTGCATCTGATGGCTGGGATGGCACAATGACTGCTTCCGTGGGGACTCAAATGAGACTAGGTCTTGAAATGAAGCTACTGGGATATTAAGGTAGCATTCACTCTGAGAAAAAAAGCTCTGCTGTGACGTTGAGGAATACTAGCAAAGAGGGTTTGGGGCACTGCTCTGTTCCTGGGATACCCACCAAGTGGGGGGGGGCTTAAAACATTTATTCACTCAGTCTTGCGGGCCGGCGCCCCAACATGAAGCCCTGGGTGGGTTGACGGCTGCTGGAGGCTCCTGCCTGTTCATTCCTTGCCCCTCTTCTCCCTTGTGGTGGCTGCTGGGAACCTTGGTGCTGCCCTGGGGCCAGAACCTGCCTTATCTCTACTCCACATAGTTCTGTCCTCTCTTTTCCTGCCATGTAGGAAGACTCTGGTCACTATCTGCAGCGTTCTCCCAGGCAACTCAGGAGCATCCTCCTGCATGATACTGAAGGACATTTGGAAAAGTTCTTTATCCAAAGAAGATGACATTCACACATTCCAGAATTCAGGGCTCCCAGGATCAGAGGAGTGTCAGCAGGGACTGTACACTAAAACCACTGAGAAATAGCACACATGCTAAAATATGTGGAATTTTAAAAGAAAGTAAAAAAGTAGGTGAAGAACTGCTAATTCGTTATGGGTTTATAGGTGCATATTAAGTTAAACAGATGATTAATTTAAACCACAACCAATTTTGTTCCTTAATTTAAATTTTAGAAAGATATGAGTAAAATCTTCTACCAGAATAGAAAACTTCATTTTTAAAAAGAAAAGAAAAGTGAAGCTCTAAAAACTTTGATCTGTTTTTTAAAGAGAATTTTAAAAATTAAAAAAAATACATAAACTTATAGAATTTCACTAGACACAATAACAGGAACTCAGCAGTGGTTGTTGTTCTGCATATTGTTGTCTTCATTGTAGCTGTTCTGATTACCAGATATAAGTATGCAAAACTGGTACAAAAACTTATAAAAAATTAAAAAGGAGAGAAAAAAAATTTAAGCATTAACTTTCAATAGACAGAAATCAGCATTACAATTATACAAGATGTCCTTTGTATATACATATATATTTCTTTTTCCTTCCTTCTTTTTTTTTATTATTTTCCCTATCCAAGTTATTCCTTCCCTTTGAAAAGTTTCTTTTCCTTTCACAGTATCTGTTGTACCTTTCAGGTTTTGTTTATTCTTTAAAGTTCTAACACTGGCAAGACAATATGATGTTTATATATGGGACTCTGATTTATTTCACTTATGACTATGGCCTTTAGTTGCATCCATTTACCTATAAAACCCTCAAATGTACAGCTGAAAGTCATAAATCTTGGCTCTTTTTTGTTCAGTACTTGGAAAGATTCTAACAAAATAAAGAAAACCAAAACAACTAAACTTGTTATTTTTTCTGTTTCAATACAAGTATTCCATGTGATAGCTATTATTGGGTCCAACAACTTTAGAACTGAGATCAGGCATTTGAACACATATGGTTGACTCACTGCTTCAGCTTAAAGTATAGAAGCTTAGTAACTAAGTAACTCGGCAATTTAACATCCTGAGATGAAAAGGACGTGGCTTTACTGCTCTAGGATGTTGTTCATTGTGTCAATTTGAGAAGTTCAAAAGGTTAACTAAGAGATTTAGCAGGGGGCCAAGATCCTTACTTTGTGAACCTTCTTGGTTTGTGCAAGAGGAGGTCTGGAGATTGTGTGGGTGTGGGTGGATAAGCCAGCACACACTGTAAGGAAGAAGAGGGTCCCGCACCCCAGTGTTCTTGGTGCTTTGCTCTCCTCTGCCACCTTGAACTGCTGCCCCGCTATCAGGACACCCTGCCTTACAGCCAGCTGATTATGAACTGAAACCTCCAGGAACTATGGGCTAAATTAAATAAACATTTCTTTCCTTAATTTTGGAACTCAAATATTTTGTCTCAGCAGGGAGAGAAAAGTAACCAAGACAAACTGAAAATTTCAAAATAGAATCCAAACCACCCAGCCTGAGGCTCAAACCCATGAGCCTGGGATCCAGAGCCCTGTGTTCTACCTGCTGAGCTAGCTGGGTGGTTGGGTCCAGCAACTTTAAATATCATTTGTGGTGATCCAGTATTTTTTTTATTTTTTAAAGAAAATATGCTTTTTGTAAAATCACCTCTAGCAAAGTTTATATGAATTAAGCCATTTTCCAATTATTGTCTTGATAGCTGAATATATACTATAATATACTATAGAGTTATACTGTATAGTTAATATATGCTTATATAACATACTGTAGTGTTTTACAATGTAGAATGATGCAAAAATATAAAATGTGTGTGTGTGTGTGTGTATGTTGGATGGGTCTGACACATAGGTGTGGTGTTACCTACCAGGACTGTTGACTCTCACACCAGTTCTCCTCTGACTAGCACATGTAAAATGCCACCCCTACCTCCCTGAAGCTGCCCTGTGACTTGCTGTAACAGGAATCTGGTTAGGAGTGATGGACATCACTCTTGGGAGAAGCACTGACTCCATGGAGGGCACTTCATTGTGGTCTTTCTCTTGGCCCTGGTGACCATCCCAGCATGCTTCATGTGGAGGAAGACATTCACTATCCTGCCTTTCTAAAGACTAGGGTGGAACTCAGCTCCCCTGGGCAAAGTGGACATATAGCATTGGTTTAGGTGGACATTTGTTAATCCACAGTCATGATGGGTGACAAAGAATAGCTGCACATCGCTCCCATCATTCTGTATATGACACTTTTCAATGTGACCTGTTGCTCATCAAGATTTTTTTTATCAGGTCCCTTGAAGCTGGGCTGTATTTCTGACTTGCTTGGATTGAGGGAACTGAGAAAGACATGCAACCAGTTCTGTGCAAAGACCTTCTGGTGCATCCCAAATTCTGCTGGACACTCCTGCAAAGAACATAATGAAAACACCATGACAAGGCAGAGTCCCTAGGGAAAGGCCATAGGGAGTGTGGGCTGATGAATGCTAGCACCCTTTTCAGGTATGGAAATGGATCTGCCTTGAACCATGAAGACAAGAATACAGCTATGTGAGTTTCCTGGGGTGAGACCAACCGTAGAACCTGCTGCTGAGGCCAATCCCAAGTGCTGACCCACACTGCCATGAGGAAAGGGCACTGGGCTTCTCTGAGCCACTCAGTTCTGATGGCTTGTGTGTGACAGTGGATAGTGATGCAGCATAAGCTAATTGATTTAATTCATAAGTGGCGGGGGGTAAGATAAATCTGTGCATATTATTTTGCACAAATATGTACGGATGTATATATCTGAAGATATTTTATCTTAATCAGTAGACAAGTAATAAGATTTAGTTTTTGTTTTGTATTTAAGGAAATTCAGATGTTCACTGAAATTCTCCTCATTTTCAAGATGAATTCAGCAGATGGCTATATTAAGAGTTTTTTTAAAAATAGACTTGAAGAAATCATTCTTTAATAGACGATTGTCATATAGATGAAAAAACAATATTAAAACCAGATTCTGAGGTTAGGAGATCAGTATCTTCATTTTTTTCCCTTCTGTATTCATCCATTCCAGAATGTATTATTTGATCCATACCACATGAGACTGAAGCTACTCTGGAATCAAGAGAGATGGCTTCAGGGCCAGCGAGACAGCTCAGTGGGCTAAGAGCCTGCTTAGGCAAGAACAGGGACCAAGGTTTGATCCTTGAGACCACATACCATGCCAGAACCCACCCCCAGACTTGCTAAGCTGGCCATTGAGATCAGGCATAGTAGTTCCTGCCTGTAAACCCAGTGCTGGGGAGGCAGAAAACAGGAGGATTGCTAGCAGTCTGTGCTGCATAGTGAGACCCTGTACCAAATACATTTTTTTAAGGTTTAGAGGTTAAAGCAACATTTTCATAGCATTTAAATGAGAACAAAATAGATGATACAAAGAATTTCAGGTATTCACAAAGGTACAGAGGATATCATAATAAATAATAGTTTATCAAGCACTTGGCTGAATAAATAGATACATCCTGTACATTCAAAGAAAACCATTCATACCAGGCTGAATAACTCCCCCAGATAGAATGTATAAGAATTATGTGTAATCAGAGGCGCTGACACTGAGCCCAGATTTAAATCCTATCTCTATCACATCTCCAGGTAAGCTTTAAAAAGTCACTTGACCATACCATTGCTCCCTCTTCCTTCATAACTGCAAACCAATATATGAATATTGACTGTACATAACTGCATAGATGTATGAATATTGACTTTGTTGTGAGTACCGGCATTCAGATAATTCTTAATGCTTCTAAGGGTCACTGCCTCTTGACGAGTGGGGCCCTCACCACCCTGGTGCCTGAGCCAGCCCTGTGGAAGCATGTGTAACTGCCGTGTGCTTCTCATCACCATCCTGATAGTCACATGGTTCTATGGAGAGTCACTGAGGATAGGTAGGTTCTACAGAGTCCTTTCTTTTTACTCCATCTCCTCTTTCAAATCCTCCCTGCTACAGTTTTGGGAAAATCATTTTTAATTAGCCTAGTGAAGTAATTTCTCCTGCCCCCCTTCCATTTGGAAGAATGAAGGCAAGAGGTCCTGCACATGAGCACTGTGCTTGGGTTGATCCCTGGATTGATGATACTGATAATGCTCCACTACACACTAGACTTGAACAGTTACAGTACCAGACAGCAGCTAGTGGGATCCGAGCTTCTTCCTGTAGTGGTGGCAACTTGCAGATGTAGAAAAGGGATGGGAATGAGAATGATGGTAATTAACTAGTGATGCCTTCATGGTTATCTTACTGTGGATACAAATGATTGCATGTATAAAAATGTACAGGTATGTAGATGGATGAAAATTAACACATGCCCCTATATTTTCTTGCTCCACTCACAGAAACAGTACAAGCCAAAGAGAAACAAAACTGTACTAGTAATGAGAACAATTAGCACCCAGGTTTTGGGTTCTAACATTATTCTCCAGTGGCAGGACTGGGAAGATAACTCAGCAGAGTAAGCACTTGCCTGGTAAGTGCAAGGTCCTAAGTTCATTTACCAGTACTACAGAAAAAAAGTCTAAGATTTATCCAGTGGCAGAAATTAGGCCATATGGAGAAATGGAAGCGGTTAAGACTGCAACAGAAATATGAGGTAGGAGCCTAAAATATCTTAAAGAGCCAAAGAGTAAAGCAAATGTTCAAAGAAATTCTATCTTGATGGAAACCAACCATGGGGGCCCAGTTTCCATGGGAAGATTTCTCAGTGACAAAATGTTTTTTGTTTGTTTGTTTTTGTGGTACTAGAGATTGAACTCAGGACCTTGTGCTTTCCAGGTAATTGCTTATTCTACTGAACTATGTCCCCAGCCCCTTCTCAGTGACAAAATGGTTTTAACATTGCATCCACCGAAAGAGTTACCAAATTGACTAACAAATAAATAGTGTTGAAATGAACACTTATGAGCCCCTGCAGGTAAAAATAAGCTAATAAATAAATTTATAATTATGCAGAAGAGAAAAATTTTCCTTTTAGGAATAGCCCTGTCAATTTCTGTCGACGTCCTTCCCTCATGGAAGTGTGAGTTGTTCATAGAAACTGCATTCTTAAAAAATGTGTATGGAAAGGAGACAGAAAAGGAGTAATACTAAAGGTGTAAAACTTGGCAAATGTAGCCCAGTGGGTAAGGTCAGCAGCAGCAGCCATCCTCCCTGTTGGCATCTTTGATCTATGATAATAATGTTTTAGTGCTAGGATGTTTCTCCCAGTAGATCATAACTCCAGTCTTATCCTAAGAAAATCATCAAATAAATTTTGATGAAGGGACATCCTGCAAAATACCTGGCTGGTGTTCCTCTAAATTGTCAAGATGAGAAAAAAAAGCTACAGTCAGAATCCCCATAATCAAAAGTAACTTCAGAAGGGCTGGCCAAATAGCTCAGTGGATTAATGCAAACAGGAACAGAGGCCAGAGGTTCAATCCCTGGGCCTGCTGTGTCAGCCCTGCCCCTCGGGCACATTGACATGATGATTGAGTGTGGGCAAGGGGGCATGAGCCTGTGTCCCAGCACTTGGGAGGCTGTAAACAGGAGAATCATTATAACTCCAGTCTAGTAGTAAGACCCTGAACACACTGTAGAACTTTCCCTAAAAATAAAAAATATATATCACCTCAGATATGACAACTAAATCTAGTGTACTATCTTGAAAGGTATCCCAGACCTAAAAAAATAGTCACTTGGTGTAAAGGATATCTATATAAAGTGCATATTTTAATTTTTTAAAATATCTGTTCATTAATTGTAAAATATAAACAGTACAAATGTAAAATGTAAATGGATGGGTGATATGTGGGGACTCTTTGAAATATCTTCTGAATTGTTCTGCAAATCAAAAACAATTCTGAAAAAGCAAAACTCCATTAAAATTTAAAATAGGTGATAAAAACACCCTTTGAAAAGACCTTAGATGTTTCCCATTATTTGCAGGGTGAAAGTGATGCTCCATCCTTAGCACTGACAATAAACCCTCTAGTTTTTCTCCTGTACATCTCATACAACTCTTGAAAGGATGTTTGATGTTTCCTGAAAACAAAAACAAGAAAGAAGCAAAGAGTAAAATGAAATAATAAAACACGATGGCTTTCCATAATAGCTTTCCTGGGCAGTGTTTATTCTCTCACATCTCACTATCCCGGATTTTCCCTGGTGAGGGGCTCACCTCAGAAGATTCATCTCAGCTGTCCTCTCTCTTCCCTATCAAGTCTTTGCTAAAGGAACCATGTCACTGGAATTGGACTCCCATGCAGCACTATCTCAGTGCACTCTGTGGTGGAGGGACACCTGGAGCTTGTTAGAAAAGCTAATTTCTGGCCCTAAAACTGTAGATGCAAAACATGCCTTGTAATATCTGCAGATGATTTGCAGCTGTACTGCTTTTAAAATGCCTTGAGTATCTCAAGTTTAGTTCTTGATCCTGTAACAGATGCAGTCTGATGTCTTTAACTGCCTGTGTCCTGGCCCAGTTGTGGACTCACAGAGGGTAGGATGATGCTCTATTTGTTTATTCTTTATCTCGAGTGCAATCGCAGCATCTGGGACATTCATAGGAACAGACAGAACTAATGGCAAGGCAAAGGCACAGTGAACAGAAGGCTGTATTGAAAAATTTTATGATTTTTATAGGTTCATATCTAAAAATTTATTTCTCCATGCCAAAATTGGTGAACTAAGAGAAGAGAATCAAGCAGACAATGTATGAACACTAACAAAATTTTCTGCTGACAAAGCTGATTTGGCAGAATGTGGCTTTGCTGCATGGCTAAGGAACTTCTTCAGACTTTGTTTAGAATTACGCAGAGATGGGGCCGGGGACATAGCTCAGTGGAACAAGTTCTTTTTTCGCAAACACAAGAGTCTGAGTTCAATCCCCAGTTCTTCAAAAGAAAAGAAAAAGAAAGAAATTAGGCAGACAGAAAGCTTACTGGAGGCTTCCTGTGGGGCTTGGGAATTGGTTCTAAAATATTTGGCGGTCGGTGGTTGCAGTGACGGTGGTGTAATAATGATGGTGGTGGTGGTGGTGGTGATGGTGGTGGTGGTGGTGGTGGTGGCGGTGATGGTGGTGGTGGTG
>PVKA01017911.1:5551-44940 GCA_004027165.1 Ctenomys sociabilis | reverse complement strand
GTTTGTTAATGAGAGCTGTATAATCCAGATGAATTCCTCATTCTAGTGAATTTTTGGGGCCTCAGTCTATTGTGCATTTGAGGAAGGGATAAATTTAGTCCTTAGGGAAATGCCTGTGATTATATTAGTAGGGTAAGTCCTAGGGGTGGCCCCTTCCTGAGAAACTACCTGGCTTATTCATTGATATGTCTTAGACTTCAGCTTGCAGTATTAACAAAAGCCCCACATTTAGGATGACTGGATGTTTGCCTGAAGAGTCTGCGGGGGGCCCACTAACACGCAGGCTCCTGGTGCTCCCCTGGTGCCTGTCTTTGCTGAACAACGGGACCCTGTCTTCCTGGAAGCTAGGTGCCTCTGTGGGTCCTCCTTACCACCACATGTTTGTTTGTTTCTTGCTCACCTGTGTAGTTTATGTCCTTCTTTGTATGTAACGTCTTGCTTCATAGAAACTGGGACCCACACAGGAGATCACAGTGTCCATCGAAGAACGCACATGGAAAGGATGCGGGCACTGGCTCGTCCACAGCTGTACAGAGGATGGACCTACTTCATCCAGTACACGTTCCAGAATCTTCTATCCCTGTTGTGGCTCTTCCCATCACCTTATCGATCCTTCCATCTTCAATCCACACTGGCAGAGAAGGCTCAGGCTCTGTCTCTGATGATAGCAACCAAAGAAGCCTGGTATGCTCAGCACCTACCTGGGCTCTGGGGACCGTGGTCAAGACCTGCTTTAGCACAATGGGTGGAAAGGTGGGGTGATATGAATGGAGGGATTTGCCAGACAGAAGCCTGTCCCTATAGCCATTTACCTGGAGAGGCTGGGCTGAATGTCTTCCTCGGAGGAGCTGTGGGGTGATTATGAGATTGGGTGACAGGGCTGGAGGAAGAATCTTGTGATGTGAGCATTTGAGCACACTGTTTTTTCTTTTTTAATTTTAAAAATTTATTTATTTATTTATTTAGTTGGTACAGGGTCTCACTATGCAGTTCTGAGTCGTAGTGATCCTTCTGCCTCAGCCTCCCCAGGGCTGGGACTGCAGGTGTGCACCACCATGTCCAGTTTGGGTGGCCAGCATGGCGCACCCAGGGCTCTTGAGCCGGCGAGAAATGTAGTACTGGGGAACAGAATGGGGTTCTTGAGTTTGTCAGGCAGGCGCTTAGACGGTTGAACCATCTCCCCAGCCCCATTGTGTTTCATTATGTCTATTTAATTGTGTTTAATTGAGGGGACTTCGGGGTGGTTGGAGGAAATGTCCAATGGGAGCACCATTAAGGGGAATTCCAGCTGCTTAAATAATTTCTTCCTCAGGATAGCAGCCTGGTGTGCCAAGTTAGCCTAGGAAGAAGTTTCTTCAAGGGAACTGGGCGCACCGGGTTAACAGGGTCAGAGGTCTGTGAGCGGAAGCAAGCGCCCCCAAGTGTTCAGGTGCGCAGCTCCTCCCGTAAGGGCCCAGGCTCTCGAAGTTCTGGGAGGGAGGCCTACCAGCATGGAGCCCCGGCTGCTTTGAGCCTTGTGCCGCTGACCTCTGCTGGGCTCGGCCTCCTGGCTGCCACCCATCAGGGACCCTGCCGCCTAGACAGCTGCCTATGCCTGCAGACACATGGGGGAAGGGGTCAGTGCGCAGGAGGCACACTGAGTAAAAGCAGCTTGCCTGTTAGAGAGGAGGAGCTGGGGACAGGTACCATTCTAGCAAAAGAAACAAAGAGTTAGGAGTAAGTCCAGCTATAGCAAACTATGGTAACCAAAGTAATGGGCTGACCTTGAACCCATGGTGGTCCTCCTACCTCAGCCTCCCAAGTGCTGGGCATGCTCCCCCACACCTGGCTTTTTTCTTTCATATATGAAAAAGTTTGCAGGCACCCAGGACTGATAGGGCCGGCTACAGGCTCAGGGACACAGTTCTGCTGTTTTATGGTTTGTTCCCATGTAGTGTCCGTTGTCAAAAACAGGTCTTGATACAAGATGCATGAATATTGTGAGCAGTGGAAGAGGGAAAGAGAGGACCTTCAGATGCTTCAGAGAAGTCACCCTTGTCACTTCTCTTGCAGCCCAGTGTAGCAGTACCGGCCTGTAGCCTCGACACTCTGCTAAAGCAGAAAGATCACAGCTTGATGGTAGCTGAGGCAATGTAGCAAGGTCCTGTCTCAAAATTAAAGTGGGATGTAGCTCAGTGGGATGGTCCTGGGTTCAATCACCACTATCAAATGCAACTTCCAATATGCTAGTGTTTCTACTATCTGAATTTTTATTTATCTATTTATTTGTTTGGATAGTTTTTGCTTGTTTGTTTGCTTGGTCCACCCTCTCTAACGGGTTAGTGTTACGAGATCAGGGAGGTTGCTTACTTGTCTTGGTCAACCTTGGTTTCCAGGACTCGGAACAGTACCTAGCATGGGGCTGAACATGTATTTGGAGTGAGATGGAGAAGCGTATGCCCTCCTGAGTAGGGTATCCGTTCAGGGCTCCTGTGCGGTGCCTGGGGTGAGGACTGGTGTCACACAGGGAAAGGAACTGTCATCTCATCTTTGGGTAGGTAAGAGGCCGGTTGGGTGGGACCCCACGTCACATCACTTGGTGTGGTGGCTACCCTTGGCTCTGGGTGGGGATGAGAACAGGACGTGACTCCCACAGTGGCTTCTACCCTCCACCTTCCACATTTTTGCTCAGCTCTTCACCTTGTCCTGTAGAGCAGATTTTTTTTTTCTTTCTGAGACAGGGTCTCACTATGCTGTTCTGGCCCACCTTGAGCTCACTTTGTTACCCAGTCTGGTCTCTATCTCTCTATAATCCTCCTGCCTCAACCTTCTTTTTTTTTTTTTTTTTTTTTTTTTTTTTTTGGCAGAACCGGGGATTGAACTCAGGCCCTTGTGCTTGCCAGGGAAGCGCTTATTCTACTGAGCCATCTCCCCAGCCCCTGCCTCAACCTTCTGAGTGCTCAGATTATAGGCATGCGCCACCACACCCGGTTTGTACTGCAGAACTTCACAGATCAGAGAATGGTGGTCATGAGGGAAGTTGGAGTTGTGAAAATCCAAGTTTTTTCAGTGATAAAATATTCTACAAAATATTTATTGAGCAACCGGTTTGTGCCAGACATTCCACTAGGTGCCCAGACACACATCGTAAGTGTAAAGAAAGATTTGTTCCAAACTTGACAAGAAACGTGAAACATACCAAGGATTCCTCGTTTCTACAAGGGCGAGAGCCATTGCCCTTGTGCTAGGGAGCTGCGTCACCACTCACCTCGTGGTACTGCCCAGCCCTCACTTCTAGGGTGATGAGCTGGTGCTTGCTAAGTCACTCCTGATTGCCAGGTTG
This sequence comes from Ctenomys sociabilis, assembly GCA_004027165.1. NCBI lineage: Eukaryota > Metazoa > Chordata > Mammalia > Rodentia > Ctenomyidae > Ctenomys > Ctenomys sociabilis. Next base: position 41,618 of record PVKA01017911.1, on the reverse strand, counting down.
GGAAGGATCCTCAGGAAGCTTCTACCCTTCCTGACACCTGCAGCAGGAGAGGAGCAGCTGCACCCACCCCCACACATTCCTTTGTCTCTGCTCTCTCCGGAAGAGAAGGCCTCACTAACAAGTTTTAATTCCTGTTGGTGAGTAGTGAGGTGGAAGAGAGCGCTGGGTGAACTCCTCGGTGCATTTCTGCTTTAGTTTTTGCGCCATTAAACTTCCCAGTTAGTCTGTGTGCTCCAGCGCTGCCTGCACACTGTGTGGTACGTCTAGGCGACTAACAAAGACTGTATCACATGCATTTATTAATAAATTACAGCCACGCTGTGTGTTTGCAGACCGGACTGTTTTTAACTTTAAAGAAAAACCTTTATATCTTTGATCTCATGTCACATGGCATGTGATTATTTTAAAACTCCTCTCTTGGGGCATCTTGTTCCACCCAGCAAAGCCAGCTGGGTGAAGATAATGAAGACCTTCCCCAGGCTATTTGATGGGAAGCCCCTTGGGTCATGCCCTGCTTGTTTAAAACCTAAAGACAAGGGTGGAAATGTACTAATTTCCAGCTGTGCTGGGAACTCATACACTCTCGGGGCACGAAATGGGGGTGTAGTGGGGTGGTGGGGGTGGGAGTGGAGGTGGGGGACTGAGAGAACTCGGTTCCTTCCAGGGATGTCTTTGGAGAGTCTGAACAGCGAGGAGCAAATTAACACAAGCTGATGTTGGGCATCTGGAAACCTCTTTCTTGGGATTGGGTGGCTGGTGGTTCCTGTTACTTTATGGCTGTGACTTTTTGTTGTGTTCAGAATTTCTCCCTGTGACTGCTTTCCTTTTCAGGATGATTTCCCCCCCCCCCATCTAATCCTTTAGCTTTTCCTGTTTTCCTGAGTCTGGGTACACCTGTAGACCACGGAAGTGCCCTTACTCTGGGTTTATTAAAGAGGCATTAAGCAAAACCCAAACCAAAACAAAAACAATAAAAAACTCCAACCAAACAAACTCAAGGGAAAAATAATCCTGGATGGCACAACTCCTCCTTGCCTCCTAGCCTCTGTTGACCTACATCCTACGGAGGAGTTCCACCGGGAAAGAAAGAAGTCAGTGTGTGTCAGCTTCCCTGGAGCAAACCCTAGGAAGATTGCTTCACAGTGTCCTGCTGGGATATCTGAAAATCTAGATATGATATGCTGTCACACTGTAGGTGGGGGTAAATTCTTCCACCCCGATTACTCAGGGAGCAATTAGTGCCTGCCTACTCTGTGATGAGCTATTTTCATTCTATATTTTGAAGGATTGTGGAAGAGCTAGTAACCCAGTTCACAGTTACCAGTGGGGCCCCCATCATCCGATCCTAGCCCTGCCCCACCGATGCCATGAAGCAGGTTACTTTCTTCCTGCCAGGTCCTGGTACTCTTGGTAAATGAGCCTTGCCTTGCCTATTTTTTTTTGAATAAGACTGTGCCTTGTAGTTGGTACTTGGTAAACACTAAATGAGCCCAGTGCCAAGACCTATGCTATAACCCTGCTACTCAAGAGGCTGAGGCAGGAAGATTGCAAATTTGAGACCACCATGGACAGCTTAGCTGGATCCTATCTCAAGATACAAAAATAACAAGGACTGGGTTCAATCCTCAATACTAGAAAAAATAAACACTGAGTTGTCTTTCATTTATTTGTTTATTTTGAGACAGTATCTCACTGTGTAGCTTAGACCGGTTTGAACTTACTATGGAGCCCAGGCTGGTCCCAAATTCATAATGATCTCCCTGAGTACTGGGGTTATAGGTGTGTGCTACCACATAAGAGTGACTGGATTTATATTTTCGTCATCTATTTTATGCATCAGCTTTCTCTATCTAAAACGAGAGTAAGTAACTACTTCTGTATACATCTTCCAGTTTTAACATTCTATAGGGCTCTTTGGGAAGCTATGCTAAATAATCTTCTATTTCCATGACTGTTCCTAAGCAAGAGAGCAATACCTCCTGCTGCAATCCCTGCCTAACCTCTTCAGCCCACACAGGAATTTCCTATGAGCCACTGGACACACTCATCATTTATAACACATATTTGTTATCTAGTGATATTGTAAGGTTGTTCTTTTTTTTTTTTGGTACTGGGAATTGAACTCAGGACCTTACATTTTCCATGTTAGTGCTTGTGCCACTGAGCTATATACTCAGCCCTATTAGGATGTTCTTTAGATTTTTCATCTATGTAGGTCCTATAGGTGCAGTTTGGTTGAAGGCCTCCAAAGCCAAATATTGTATAAAATATGTACAGTAATACTTGTGAGATGATATCATGTCAAGGAATACTCCTGTTCTATCAAGAGAGGCTGTCAGGTTTATAAGAAACACAAGAGTCAAGATGAGTACAAGTTGGTGGTTTGGAAAACTTGGGGTATGATGATGATGGTTTTAAAGGTAGGAGATCCTACAATTGGAATAGGCTTGGTGGAAGGACAAGAGGAGAAAGAATTTCACAAATGTGGCATTCAATAATTCCCTCTCGGTGATTCTCAAGGAGATCAGCCACAGAAAGACTGAGACACCAAATTGTGGCCAGAGGAATATAAGGGATGACTGAGATATATGTAGGGTGTTTAAGTTTTATAAAATTTGGTAAAAGCCACAATGTGATTAATCCCACTCAAAATACTTCCAACTGATTTGAACATAAGTGTCATTCTTGGTACTTTCTGAAGCAGTTTGGAAAGGGCTCTTTTGTGTCCTGAGGGACACAATACAGCGAATGCTGAGTGCCTTTCAAAGGAGAGGCAGACCTGTAGGAACCTCCTTGTGTGGGTTTCATTCCTCATCCACCTCATTCAATGAATCTGGTGCTGGGTGACTTCTGTGTCTTTCTAAAGTCAAAAGACATCAACATAGCTGTGACACTGCAACCAGCAATACTCTGATATCTTACTGTGGCTTAGTTCATAGTTTCTCAGATGACTGAGCATATTTTTTAGAAATCCTGGTGTACAAAACAGAAGAGGAGAAGCAGAAGTAGGAAGACATCCTGGAGAATAACCTTTTTTTTTTTAAAGGTGTTGGGCACTTAACCCAGACCCTGTGCATGTTGAACCTGCTCTCCTGGGGAGCTGCCCACAAGGCCCAGAATAGGGAGTCCCTAGTTCAACTTTTTGAAAAGGAATAAGCAGAAAGGTGGTGGGGAACTGCAGCCCTGGGCTCGATGGATGTCAGGACCACCACGCTCACCTCTCATTAAGAAGCAGCAAGGAGGACCGAGGGCCACATCTTGGAGTGTGGAGGGCTCTTTGGATGACACCAACCTCTCAAATGTGTCCAATTTCAACTGAAAGGAGGACTTGAGCTCATCGCTTGTCTTTCTCAAAGAAATCACTCTGTTAGCTAAAAACATCAGCCCATAGTAACACACCGAACAATAAATAAGCACGTGCACCAGTATAGCCCATCACTCTCATACCTGTAGTGAGTGGTCTTCTTAGATCTGGTTCAAAGACAACACCACATCACAACTTGGACAAAGAATGTCCTAAGTGAAATAAATCATACACAGAAGATTAACTATTGCAGATAGTGTCTCTTTCTTGGAGAAACCCAAAATGTAAGTCAAGAGAGATGATAGAGGAGAAAAAACAAAACTAGATGTTCTGAGTGAGTTGGTCCTTTCACTCAGTCCCTGTCTTCTAGGACTACAGCGTGTCTTCAGACTTCCCTTTAATGTTTCATTTCATTCTCAGCAGCCTCAGATTTTTTAAAGTTTCCCTGTGTGGGCATGACAAGCTCAGAGGGTGAGCAGAGGAAAATAGAGACACTAGATTACACAGTGCTGAGACATGTCAATCTTATCCCCAGTTCTTCTGAGAATAGCTTTACATGGCAATATTAACTTACCTTCATTTGAGATTATTTTCTACTAGTGTGAATCCAACTATTGTTTTCTGATGTACTTATACTAGCAGCGTTGTCTTAACATTCATACAACATGACAAAGGCTATGTTAATTTATGTACCTAGCTGTGTATTTCTTAGGTCACCTTTCCAATAAAAGTCTGGGGACAGAACTCATGATAGAGTACTTTTCTGGCATGTGTTAGTACCAATCAACTGATCACTCAGTCGGCTGATCAGTCTATCAATCATAGTCAGGTTCATTGAGGTCTAATTTATGTTTAGTGAAATTCGCCCTTGAGTTAGGTGCACATTTATGGTCACATAACCACTACCGTAATAGAGGCTATTTCCATCATCCTAAAATGATTCCTCCTACCCTTTCCTAGGTGCTCCTCCTCCTTCTCCCTCCCTAACTCCTCCATGGCACCCAAAAATATGATTTCTGTGCTTAGGACACTTTCCAATTCCTATGCTGTTTTCACAGCTCCTTCTAAAAGAAGTCACTCCACTGGGTGACATTCCCACTGCCCAAGGTGGTACCTAGGACCTAAAAGTTACTTAGTTCATAGTTGCTGAATTAATGAATGAATCTTTTGGGCTTAAGATTTTACTGAAGCATATTGGAGACTCCCCCTCTGAGTTCTATGATGTACCATTTAAGACGAAGATAATTCCTGTGGGGAAATCCCTACCTAGAGCCTTCATTATCTATACAATCTTATTTTAAAAATTGAGGGGCTGGGGTTATAGCTCAGTGACACAGTGCCTGCCTGGCAAGAGCAAGGTTGTGCATTTGATTCCTGGTACAAAAAAAAAAAAAAAAAAAAAGAGTAGAATTAAAAAAGAAAAGTTTTAAAATGAGATGTAGTGATTTCAGTTGCAAAGGTTTGCTGATCATTTCACACATTTCCTAGAAATCACACTTGGGTTTTTTTCAGAACCAGGGATTGAACTCAGGTTCTTGTGCTTGCCAGGGAAGCGCTTATTCCACTGAACCATCTCCCCGGCAGAAATCACACCTGGGCAAGTAACTTTCGAAGGAGGTTGCCATCACTGACCCAACTGATGCCATTGGGTTAGTTTTCTTTCTCTCTCTTGTCTACCTTTGCCAAGTGACTCTTTCCCTTTGCTTATCTTGAATTCCAGATCACAAGTCTCATAGATAGACAGCCTCTTATGGACATCGAAGCTGCCTCCTAAGCAGCGGTGACTATATGATCAGTGATCAGTCCCAGGATAATGATCAACCGGGCCGTGGCACAACCAGGGTCACCAGTTATGCCAGCCCCTCCACTCTTGCTTTTGGTCCTCCTCTGAATAACCCTGAACCTATATTTGTAGCAGGTAGATCAGTCTTCACCATGTAACCCTAGGGAGAATCCGTTTTCTTGCTTGGCCACCAAGTTTTACTCTTGGCTCTTCGTGATGAATGGCTGGATCTGATACGCTGAGACTCACCCTTCTCCAAACACAAGTCCTCTGTCCTAGGATTCTGGTGACTTTATGCCTGCTCCAGTAGAAGATAGGCCTTTACTGTGTCAGGCTGACAGACGGAAGTAGACTCCCAGGCCAAGTCCCTCTGCCTCCACAACGCACAGCCTGGACTCCAGGCCCTAGAGTCTCAACTAGAGCTTACTTGAGCAAGTTCTATGAGATTCCAGGACACCTTCATGGCCAGCTTGTGGGGTGGCATCAGACCCATGCTCTGGCCTTTCTCATTATAAGGGTGTATCCCCTGCAGTAAGCAAAATCTCTTCTTGCCTGGCCAGTTCTATGCAGTGGTTTAGTCTTCAGAGAAAACTGCCCCTTCTTGGAAAGTATGTGCCTGTATTTTCCTCCAGACTGCCCTATATCCCCAGCTGTTTGGCTCCTTAGGTAGGCACTTTCTGGGGGGCTGGTGGTCCCCTGCTGTGTCATTGGTTCATCTGATAAAGCTCAAGCAGAACAGGAACCAGGAAAAACTACATTTCACTTCTAGCAAGGCTGCATCTTGCTGTGAGTTAAAGCTTTGATGTTGGCATCAAAGTGCATCCCCTCTGTCCTCTTGCACACACTTGTGGGGTCACCTCCCTGGAGCCATCCTACACAGTTCCTGCTCATGAGAGAAAACTATGCAGGGAGCCTGTACCAGGTACTGGCAGTTTCAAGGTGTGAACTCCTTGGTATCATGAGGTGGTTGCGATGTGCTGCTAAATGGACAAAACGTCGAAAGAAATTAGTATTTGGTACATGGAGTAATTGGGTCGTTCATAAGCCCAGTGACAGATCAACCATTGCCCAATGAAAGGAGGCACAGAAATTCTTGCTACATAATGACATGGAGATCTTGTAAAGCTGTGGGTAGCAAACTTGTTTTAGTCCTACTATAATAAAAACAACATATTTTGCTTCATACAGGCCTTGGTCACTCACTTGGGTATATAGGTATGATGGGAAAATATGGCAAAGATTTAAATTTTAAAAGGTTATCTCAGCTGGGCATGGTGGCGCATGCCTGTAATCCCAGCACGCGGGAGGCAGAAGCAGGAGGATTGTTGTGAGTTCGAGACCAGCCTGAGCTACAAAGTGAGTTTAAGGCCAGCCTGAACTGCATAGTGAGACCCTGTCTCAAAAAAGACAAAATAAATAAATAAATAAATATAAAAATAAAAAAAGGTTATGTCAGTGGAAGACCCGCTGTCATTAATTCCCCTACTTCCTCTTGTTGAGGCATAATTCCACTGCTCTCGCCACTTTCTGATGCAGTCCTGGTGTCCTCTTTCCCAAGTGTCTTTGGTGGGGCTGTCCTGGCTGCCTTAATGCCCCAACGCATTCAGACCGTGTATCCTCTATGGTCATTGGGACTTCGGGGAGGAGCCGGAAGTCCTATAGTGTCATATCTGGTTAATAAGGTCGCCATAAACTATAATGTTTTCACTAACTTTTCCATTGGATGGCCCTGGGCAGCAGCGGTCACCCTATTTTTGATCACATCTGGCAAAGGCACTGAGGAAAGAAAACTTGCAGGACTACTTCGGAGAGCAGTAAGAACGCTGGGCCAGGTGTTTGAAGCGAGGCCGGTATTTTACGGGGATTAATGGAACGTGCCCTTTACAGTAACACTGCTTTTTCACCGCGTAGAGTATTTCTGTCACAGCTGGTACGATGCACATCGATTCGAGATGGAATAGAAAACAAACGGTTGCATAGGTATGCGTCCAGCTCACTTCGCTTCTGCTGCGCATCTGGGGGTGCAGGAGCAGTCCCCCGCACCCAGGTCCCCGCCCTCAGCTTGACTAGAGAGGGAGCGGGCGTGCCTGTTTAGGGGCCAGGCTGTTTGGGGGCGTGTCCGCGGGGCCGGTCGTGGCGGGGGCGGGGCCCGAGGCCACCCAGGTGGCAGCTCCCGGCCCTGGCCGCGCGCAGTCGTGCAATGGACGCCCAGGACTGCGAGGCGGCCGCGGGGTCCGGGCCCCCGGCCTACCACTCGGTGGCCGCCTGGTGGGACATGGTGCGTAGGAACCTGCGGTGAGTACCGCGCCAGGCCGGCGAGGGAGCCGCGGTCCTGGCTCTTTCGGGGCTGCTGTCTCTAGTGGGGTAGCCAGGCTTGCAGCCTCTGCTCTTTATGAACGTACACTGGTCCCGCTGGGGCCCCTGGAGTAGGGTCCGGCGGGGGCTCGGGCTCCTGTGCCCGGGCATCACTAGTCATCGCGGCGATAACACTATGCAGGCTGTCATCTTGGGTGGCAGTCTTCCTGCACCAGGGCCAACTGCGTCAGCAGGCATTCTCTAGACATGCACAAGAGCTAAATCTTCAGAGTTTTTATTTATTTATTTATTCTTTTTTTTTTGGCTGCAGGCTGGCACTAATTCTCTCTCTCGCTCCTGTCTCCTCCGTCTCTTGGTGTCCTTTTCGCAGGGTGCCTCTCCGTTTCCTCCTATAGCCATCGTTTGTGTTGCTCCTTATTTCTGCTTTGGGTTTCTCAGATAAAAGAAATCCCGCAAGGCCAGAAGTGGTGGTGCAGCCTGTAATCTCAGTGCTTGGGAGGCAGAGGCAGGAAGACTGCTGCGAGCTAGAGGACACCCTAGGCTTCAAGCTGAATTCAAGGCCAGCCTGAGCTGCATAGCAAAATCCTGTCTCATAAAGGATGAGAGAGAGAGAGAGAGAGAGAGAGAGAGAGAGAGAGAGAGAGACAGACAAAGAGACAGAGACAAAGAGACAGAGACAGACAAAGAGAGAGACAGAGAGTCAAAGAGACAGAGACAGAAACAGAATACAGTATTTGAGTTTGTGCATCTGGTTTGTTTTACCTGGCATATGGTCTCAAGGGACATTCAGTTTCCTAATGACTGAGAACATGTACTAATAAAAATAAAAATTATAAAAAGAATAGATCTCCAAATGCTAAAGCTGTATAGCACATCCAGATCATAATAAGGCCTTGCAGGGGCTGGGGAGATGGCTCAACGGAATAAGTGCTTCCCTGGCAAGCTCAAGGGCCTGAGTTCAATTCCTGGTTCTGCAAAAAAAAAAAAAAAAAAAGAAAAAGAAAAAGAGAGAGATAACAAGGCCTTACATGCTAAATTATTTAAATCTGGAAATATTTGTACATCAGAATTTTTTCTTAGAAAATCCTTTTATCTCCCATGAATCATTGATTTGAGTACAACATCTCAGTTGACTAATGACACATCCCCAGTCTTGTCTGCATTGAAGCCAGGGGTTGGTTGGAGACGCTGGACCCAGGGGTCCTGTCTGTCTCATTTTATTTTGTTGATGTGGGAAGGTTTGCTGGCAGGTGTTTTCTTTTGAATCCTTTTTTCTATTACTTTTTAATTTGTGCTCATTATAAAATACTCCAGTATCATAGCCAGATTCAGGAGGTTTCCCTTGGTGTGGTAACCACAGCCCCAGTGACAAAAAGGGATCTTCCCTCTTCTGTTCCTTCTGTGGATATGCATGGAGATCAGAGGTCAGAGGTCAGCAGCAGCTCCACACCGGTCAGGTCCTCAGAACCCATGGTCCCTTCTGGGCACCATGAACATCTTGTGGGATTTTCCTGTCTACTTTGCAAACTTCACTTTTACAGGACTTTCCCCCCCAGTATGCTTGTTCCTCGGAAAACTAGCCTCCGCCCCATCTCATTCTATTAATGACTGATTATTTGGCAGGAAAGATCACTTGTTAGGCAGACAATCAAAGCTGCAGATCACACTCTTAAGAGAACATCTCAGTTTGTGGATAATGGGACATGGGAAGTTAGGGACCCACTCAAAAATACAACACTGGCTGAAAGAATGAAGTATAAGTGCAGTTTTTCATCCACACAGAAGATTCTTGATCTGATGAAAGCCATATCAAGGCTGAGGCACAGACCTGTGGAGGGCTTGCTGTGTGCCAGTCACTGCTATGTCACTGGGGCTGTTGGGAGATGTTGTGGGGCTCCAGGAAACACTCAATCATGTGAGGTTTTTTTTTTTTATGATCATGTTTTAGTGCTTTGGTAATCTATTTATTTTATAAGAATTTCATCAGACATAGTTGCAGCTTAAGATGGGTGGACCCAGGAGAGTAAGTCTCCATTTGCAAATGACTTCTTTAGAGATATGAAACACAGTCTCAGGAAAGAAGTTGGGAAAGCCGAGGGCTGTTTTCTTCCTTGTTTCCCTCTGTGTCACTCCAAGTCATCACGTTTCTAAATTCTGCTGTGAAAATCCCCATGAGTGGGCTGTTAAACTGGCTTCTCCGCCTAGGTCCTAGGCCCCCAGGAGTAAATGAAACAGAGAAAAATCGCAGCCCTTGTGGAGCTCACATTAATTCATTTTCATCTGTAGGTTAAACAAAAGGAATAAAAGAATAAAGCTTCTCCACCCCAGACTACCAAGGAGCATGGCTTCCTTCTCCCTAGGAAGAGAAACACCTTCCCTCAATCCTCAGCCAGGCAGACCGTGCGGTAGACTCTGAGTATTAAGGACTCCTTGTCTACTGGTGGGTCTTGTGGCTGGGGCCTGGCCCACTGTGGGGGAAGAAGGCGGCTAATGTTGAGGTGATTTCGGAGAGCAACCAAGGGTCAGCAAAACCCCTGCTGCAGTTAGTGGTGGGAAGCAAAGGAAGGTTGCCATGGTCAGCTCTGCGAAGGGGAGCTTTGACAAGGAAGGCATGCTTGCCTGGTGTGAAGGGACCAGGGAGATCAGGCTGTCGCTGGTGGATCAGTACACAGGGCGGACATGCAGGGTGTCTTCTTAGTGTTTGGAATTGCTGTCTGGCCTCATGGAGTTCTACCTGAGCTCCTTGAAGAAGGTAGGTATCTTGGAGCAGAATGATTTACTCTTTCAACTCAGGCTCCACCGAGATTCATTCGCCTACGCTGTCCAGTTAGGTTATGTGGCCCCTACGGGGTGCTACAGCCCCGCCAGCTGCCACTGATCAAAGGGCAAGGGAGGACCCCAAAGCTCCGAGGGCAGTTTGATGTGGTTGGCTGAGAGCTGGTGTTGAGCTGAAACTGCATTGTGTGCTCGAATAAGCTCTATTAGCCACTGGCGACTTTTGATCCCCTACTTCTTGGGGGGAGGGGGTGACGAATTGACAACCCCCTAGTTAAAAGAGGTGCCTCTGCATTATTGATTCTCCCAGGGACCCGGTCATTGTGTTCTCTTCCCACAGTGCTTCTCACACAAGCGCCTGGAGCTATCTGAGAGAAGAGGCCTATATAAATTATTCTTTAAAAAAAGAAACTTATTTCCCTCTACTGCCTCTGCTTTCCAAGTAGATCTTCAAAAGCTAGCTTAGCAGGAGGTTACCCTGCCTACTTTCAAAGGCTCACTTATGGGGGGGGGGGGCTAACAGGCAGGGCAGCAGCGAGGGGCGGGGACTTGAAATCTAGGAAGAAAGTGGGAGGCACTGGCCAGGAGATTGGAGCTCTCTCTGGGGCCCTGCTGCTTTCACGGGCCTATCTGAAAGCATTACCCAACAATCATCTTCATTTCTTCCGGGCTGAGCTGGATGAAGGTAAATCCCCGAGTGTGATGGATCTGAAGAACCAGCTGTCACCCTTAGCCCACACATTTTTTGTTTCTTACAAAACTGTCGGGAACTCACCCAAGATTCATCATTCTTGCCCTGCGTGCCTCTTGCAGACTCGTACAAGTGCTCTTATTTTTAAGTCATCAACACTTCGGGGAGAAGTATTTTCCTCAGCAGTCTTTGCTTGAGGACTTCACTATCAGAAGAGAAAGAAGATAGAGGCAGGAAGGGACCCAAGAGGGGGCGAGGGTGCAAAAGAGAAGGGGCCCTAAAATAAGGTTCTTAAGAGCAAGATCTCCCTAGGTGATCCTGAAGCTCCTCAGCTTCATTCTTGGGGATCACTCTGCTTACCCAAGAATGGATGGCACGGAGAACACAGCAGGACTGGGACAGCTCAGTGGGGCTTCAGGACTCTCTTGGCAGAGGCAGACCGGGTGGGGAATGTGTGGTTCAGTTTCTGGCCTGTGACCTTCTGAAGGATTCTTAATTTTTCTGGAGTTGCAAAGCAGAAGTAGTAAGAGTTATTTATCTTCAAAAATGCCTAGGGGAGAAATCAGGGTAAGCGGAAACCAAACCCTTGCCAGCGCCCCTGCATCACAGGTGGATTCCATCCTGCAGCCTTAACCTTGACAAGCTCCACTAGGGAAAACGGGTTCCTTAAGAGATGGTATGGACAGAGAGTGGGAGCTGGGCATGACCTTTCAGCTTTCTCTTCTCTCAAAGGTGGATGACACTTTTTTTTTTTTTAAATTCATTTATTTATTACAGTGTCTCGCTACACATCATGGATTCTTTGTTTGTGTGTGTGGGGTCAGCTCAGCCAGCCCTGGGGGGAGGGGCTGGCATGGCATGTGGTGCTGGGGATTGAACCGAGGTCCCTGAGAGGCGCCTTAGACCGCTGAGCTATCTTGCCAGCCCTGAAATTTCTTTTGTGGTCCAATTTAAACAACAGAAACCTAGTGTGTAATTTAGATTTTTTTTTTTTTTTAAAGCAGGGATCAAACTCTGGACCTTGTGCTTGCCAGGCAGGCCCTTAAGGTGCTGAGCTATTTACCCAGCTTCCTTGGATGACGCTTTTGGCTTTCATGGGAGGTGGGGTTCAGACAGAGGTGACGCTAGTGACCCCTGATGCACAGATTACTTGTTTATTGGGGACACCTGCTGGGGTGGTTTGTGTCACAAGGAACAGTAGAATCCAATGGCACATGGCCCCCTGTCATTTCACAGGGCTCTGCCTGTGAAAACCCCAGGTCTTTCCTTGTTCCCCCTCCTACTCCTCACACGCCTGCTCTCTCCAAGAATGTCATCTAAGACGTGATGGGGTTTTCATTCATTGGCATATTTCTTCCTAAGAGCTGGTTGGGAGAGAGCATATCTAATATTCACTCATTGCCCTAGATTGCAATAATAATAGCTGACACATATAGCACCAAGGCCAGATATTGTAAACTCTGCGTCCTGTTTCACGACTTTGGGGCCCAGCCTTGGCCATCTATGGGCTGCACCCAGAAGTTAAGGCTGGTCCTGCTGCAGAAGTCAGGTTACCCAGAATTCCCAGCAGTAATCTCTGAAATTTGACTTCAAGCATGGAGAAGGGGGCCAGGGAGATGGCTCAGTGGAATAAGCGCTTCCCTGGCAAGCGCAAGGTTGTTGTCTGGTTCCACCAAAACAACAACAACAGCAACAAAACGAAGCATAGAGAAAACAAAACAAAAACCAAGCCAAAATAACAGAAACCCCCCCCCAAAATGTAGCATTTTGTAAAAAAATGATACAAAATATAGATTGACTTTGTAAACCTTGTTTATTTCCTGATGTCTTGCAGATATTTCCCAAACTCCTGTTCAGCGCTTGGGAGAAAAATTGCAGCTATGTACAACAGCTTTACTAGCAAATCATTGAAAGAACACATTTTCCCTCCCCTGATGGAGATGCTAATTTTTTTTAACTTATGTAAGTATGAACCTTTCATAAATTTTGCTACATATTTTTTTTTTCCTGAATAAAGAACTTCCTGCCTGTAAAGTAGACATGTAATGTAGACATAATGAAAAGTCTCTTCAGTTGCAACATAGTGGCTGGGCTGGTCTGAAATCTGGGTGGTACTGACTCTGGATTCTAGCATGAATTCTGAATTCTTCAGGGCTGCTGAGAACGCAACAGCCCTGTGGCCAGAGTTTCAGTTCAGTTCAATCTTTAAACGAGCTTGACTTGAGGGCTGACAGCTCACAGTATTCTCTGATTTTCTGTATCGCCTAAAAAAAGAGGAAACGAGGGCTGGGGAGATAGCTCAATAGAATAAGTACCTGCCTGACAAGCACAGGGTCCTGAGTTCAATCCCTGGTACCTCCAAAAAAAGGAGGATGAGTAAGAAGCAGATCTATTTTATTTATTTATATTTTTGTGGCTGGCTCAGCCCACCCTGGGGGCAGGGCTGGCTTGGCATATGGTCCCCTGCGCCTGCCTAAGCAGGCTTTTACACTGCTGAGCTATCTTACCAGAACAAGGCGGATCTATTTTCAGTGTTTTTGTTTTTTTACCTGTTATCCAGCAGAGTATGGGCTTAGCTCTTTATGCCCTGGTATGTGTTGAATTGGGACATTTCTTGCTTTGTGCCTAACAAGAAGGTTTCACTTAGGTAGCAAAATATCCAGTTTTCTTCCAGGCTCTCTTACGTCTTGAAGGAAGTGGTTTCCTCTAGCTTTAGTCTGAGCAAGAATAATGGTTGAATAAACTCTCCCACCATCTATGTAAATAGGGCTATGGCACTGGTGCTATTTTAACATTTAGCTTCTGGATTTACTCTTTGTACCTGTTCTTCAGACTCCTTTGCGTGCATAAAAGGCTTTGCCAGTTTAGTGGCTTGCAGTTTAGAAACCTGTTCACCTACAGGGATGGGTTCTTCTATATTGTGGTGCAATGGCAGGGGACTCGATTCTGAAGATTGATAATGATTTCTATTTTCCAGGCAAATCCCCACTGCTTGTGAATCTAAAGAAACCAGAGGAAAAGGTGCCTCACACAGTGAACTTCTATGTTTACCCAGAACCTGGGGTGGTGCTAGGAGTCTGGTGAGTTCAGCCATTGGACACAGGTTTGTACCATGGGTGAGGCCCTCGGTAAGGCAGGGAAGCCAGGCTGTGTCACCTGCCTGTTTGGAGGGAGGTGCTCCTGGGAGGCAGCCGGGAATCCTTGGTGAAATCTGATCTGCTTGATTTTGCTTTTCAGGAATTTAGCTTTCAAGTGTGAAATCTCTTAGGTGTTTCTCTTAGCCTCTGGCCCTACCCACTTCTCCTGCCTTATTCCACACCACCCTAGCTGCAGATATGCTGGCCTCTGGTACACCGAGCTGCAGCACTGTGCTCCCGATCTCTCCTTTTGTCTAACTGCTTCTCCTTTTTTGTATCTCTCTTTATCTGGTGGGTTTTAAGAGCCCCCGCTCCTCATGTTAGGCAGGTGCCTTTATAGTCACCTACACTTGTCCCTTAGGCCACTTCTTCCTACTGAAATGACTTACATGTTGGCATGGTTATTGGCTTAATGCCTATCTTCCTTACCAGACCTGGCTTTTATGGGTGACAGGACTTTCTGGTGGGTTTTCACCAATGAGCATAATTCTTGGCACATAGAAGTCACATGGTAAGTGGCAAATGAGGTCCTGAGCATCCTATTGCCTTTTTTCTTGTGCTCATTTCAATGTTTTCCTGTTTGTTCCTGCTATTTGTTTTAGCTGCCAAATTTCCAGCACCCTGTTTGTTCTATACTTCCTCTCTCTGCATTTGAACCTCTGACCACTGTACGCTTAGGAGCCAGTGCACGGCTTCTTCCCAATCTGTACTTGACACTTTGGCTAATGGAGTTGGGATTTAGAGCTCTTGACTCTTTTCTTTTACTCCACAGGCCCTGGGCTTGGGGAGCAGCTCTGCTCATCATGACCAGCTCGTCAGGGGTGGTGTCTATTTCTTTCAGAGCAGGGGCCTATTTCTCTCTGGGGACAGTGGTAGATTCTCTTCCTTAATGATTGCTAGGACTGAACATTTCTGCAAGTCCTCAGTCACATGGCAGATGGCTGCGTTTCTGTTTTCAGGGTTTATTCGTTGGTATAACAAGATGGAGCTCACTGGTGTTTAACATAACAAGGTTACTGGATTTCTTGAGTAGAGTAGCTCAGCTCGATGGTAAAGTTTTTTTCTCCTACGTGAGCTGTTTTCTCTTTAAATTCCTTTCAACTTGTCTTTTCTGCCAAAGCAGTGGCAAACGCTGTATCAGTCAGCTTTGCTAGAACAAAATACCTAAGCTGGACACCCTAAAAGAGAAGAGGTTTTGGCTCATGGCTTTGGGTCCTGGTTGGCCTGAACCTAAAAACTATAGTATTGGAAGCTAATTGGGTATAAAATTCAGAAGAACTAACACACCAAATAGTTAAAAAGAGGTTGTCTCTGTGCATTGTATGGTAGTTCAGGGCAATTGTAGTTCTTCTTCTAGGATAATTTTTCCCATAAGATTTTAATTTTTACCTTGTGCAAATGTGATCAGATAAATATTTGAAATCTGTAGAAGGAGGGCTTGGACTGTGGCAAGGCAGAGACTCCCTGCCTGTGCGCCTGTTTGTGAAGCCCCTGCCTTGCCCTCTAGGCACACAGTCCCCTGCTGCCGGGCAGAAGATGCCAGAGGGAAGGACCGTTGCTGGTATGAGGCAGCCCTTCAGGATGGAAACCCGATTATGGTGTATCTTCATGGCAATACAGGACACAGGTCAGTGCCTCAGTTCGGGTTTTAAAAAAGAGATCAAGAGCATTTCAGCTCTGTGGGATAATGAAGGAGAATGAAGGCAGGGCCTGGGCTTTCAACTCTGTTGGCAACCTTCACAGATTCCTTTTTCTTTGTTGAAATCTGAGGGTGCTCTAGCAAAAGCTTTCTCTTGATGAGCTTGTTCTATAAGTAGAGTCATGTGGCTCCTTATCAAAGAGGGAGAAAAGAATAATCCTTCCCAAATCTGGATATTCATTTTAAAGAAGGCTGTGGTTTCTTTAACCCCCTGAGAATATCCAAAATGGCGGACTGAATCTTTTATCAGGAGCAAAAATCAACTTGCTTTTGTCAAGCCCTAGCCAAGAATGAAAGCAAACAAGCCACGAAGTTTTGAGGGATGGGATTTCATGTGTGTATGCCTTATAACAACCATTCCCAAATATTTCGTCAAATATTGCACATGGGCCACTGCAACTTTTCACAACAAATATGTGTGCAAGTATGCACACACAGGGTTATCTGCTCAACCACAGACTGCTGCCACCCTTTGACTAATCCATGTAGCCAAGGATTATTATTTCAAAGGTTTATTTTTATATTTATTTATTTTTATTTCAAAGGTTTATATAGCTCTCTTTCTGCCTTAAAATCTGCCCTGTGCCTCTACCTCTTTGAATAGTACTATGGCTTGCTATGGCACAGGGATTCCCATGGAAAAGCTCTGCTAGTCCCAAATATTCCTCAAATGCTTTTCAGAGAATCTCTGATTGTTTAGGTTGACAAAGTCACAGATGACTTGAAAGAGACTAGTCTTACATTATGGAGAGAAAGAAAGACAATTTCTACATCAGTGGTCTTTGCAGAAGAAGGTCTACGCAGAGTGCTTTATTAGCATTAATTCTGTTCTTCAAAAAATATGATTCCTAAGAGAAATCGCCTAGAATTTTAACCACACACACAGGGAGCATCTGATGAATTCTAGTCTAGAATACTCATGCCTCAGCCCACTCACTGTGGTGTCTACCTGGCTTAGTAGCGAAGACAGCGGTCTCCCAGAAGCCTGGCTATCCCTTGATGTGGTGTGAAAGTCTTCCCAGACCTGGGTTATTGCACTGGATAATGATTATTGGCCATAATTGGTCTTCCTCAGCCTAAAGAGGGGCAGGGTGGCTTAGAAATCCCTGGTCTTTCTCCGACTCTAGGAAGACACTCTTTAGAGTTGGGGACAAGCTCTGGAATCAACCTCTTGGATAGCTTGCCTTGCTCTCGTGTTCTCACTGTCTTCTTGTCAGCTGATGGCTTTTCCAAATCTTGATTTTCCTCATGGGGCTTTCTTGATGTGTCCATTTTATAAACACATTTCCTGGGATTGCCTGTGAATTCCAAACATTTTCATAGTATAAACTTGGATCTGGTGTTACTTCAAGTACCAACTGGATATATGGCCACATCTGTATAAATCTGAGATAGTTCTCAGTTGTCCAGGTTTGCTCTGGGCTTATCCCTCAGCAATACTGAGCCAAAAGTACTGGCCACTGAGCACTACAGTGGCCTTGCTAATGCATTACAAATGGTGGCTGTGGACTTGGGATCCGTGGAAGCCATATAGGGCCCACGAACTACCTGCCACCAATTATACATAAAATTTAAAGTGTGAACACATTTTTTCCCCCTAGGAAATGAGTTGTAAACTTTTATCACTAATGTTCAAAAGGTGCTACTCAAACTTTAAGAAACTTGCCTCTAAGGCAAACTTCAAATGAATTGTTAATGAAAATAAATGTCTTGAATCAATTTCTTTTGTTAATGTAGGAGTAGCCAATGCCATCATTCTGGGGAAAACTTTTGTGTGTCTAGGGCGATGAACCTGTCCCCTTCACTGCACCTCACCTTGGATGCTTTTCAGGATGGGACACAGGCACATTTTAATTCAGTGCAACTTGATAGCACCGTGCTTGCTTGCTTTCTTTTCTTTCTTTTTCTGAAAAAGCTACTTTTGGAGCTTATTTTCCCTTAAGTTTCTGCAAGTGCTCTTGGAGATAAGTTTTGCTGCGTGAAGGGAAAGGAGATGGATGATGAAGAATCAATCCATCAGGCACTTGGGCTGAGGAGCCCCAGAGACTCGGACACCCAGTGCTCCTGGAGGCGCCTGTCCACTGCAGCCATGGGGAGCCATATGTCACCCACCAGCCACACAAGAGCTGGTGCTGTCTCTAAGCAACATCTCTCAGGGCCAGTGAGATAGCTCAGCCGTCTAAAGTGCCTGCTTAGGCGAGGTTAGGCAATCACAGGGACTGCAATTCAATCCCAGCATCATGTGCCAAGCCAGCCCTGCCCCCAGAGTGGGATGAGATGGCCACAAAAAGAAGAAGAAGAAGAAGAAGGAGGAGGAAGAGGAAGAAAGGAAGAAAGAAAGAAAGAGAGAAAGAAAGATCTCTCTTTCTCTAGTTACTTATTTCTCTTACCTAAAGAAGCCAGGTGTGAGATAGGCAAGCAGCACAAGAGTGGTTTTGTTGAATGTGTGGTTCCTAATTCCTGCTTTTTCTTCTGACATCCCATACAGGGGCACTTCTCGAAGGTGTAATCGGATAAAGGTAGGTTTGGGGGCTTTGGAGCACCTGGTTCCTAAGTCCCTGCTAGTTCTGGCCTGGGCTGTGTCCTCAGGATGGTGGGTTCCTGCTAGGGCCCCAGGGCCTTGGCCAGGGTGGGCAGTGGTATAGGGGACCAGAGTGTCACTTGTGGACTTCACTTCTGATGTTGGCGATGAGGGATCCACATGGATGTGGTCAAACACAGTCATGAACTTATTTCCTTTATCTCTGGAAGTTGAAGACGCTTGTCATTGTTTTTTATTTTGTGCTTTTCCTGAGAGTTGAGGCAGGCTCCACTCCAGTTGGGTCATCTGGACGGCTTTTCCACTACAGACCCCAGATTTACCTCTCCTCCCACATGGGCCTCCTGCCTGACAGTATAACAGTGTCCCTGGGGCCTGCAGTGCTGCCTCAGTATCTCCTGCACCATGTGTGACAGGCAGAGGCTCCCTTCCTCCTGGTCACTTTCCTGTCAGAGCTGCTCCTGGCCTGGCAGTGGTGGCTGCACGAAACTGTCCTCTGGGGAGCAGGATGCGCCCTGGCTCGTAGGTTTGCCTCACTCGTCTGCTAGCTCTTTGTTCTCCCCACTCAGGGTGTGGAGACACGGCTGTCCATGGCCTTACACACCCTTCCCCTCTCTCTCAAGTGGAATTGCACATCCTCACTGTTTCTAGAAAGCAGAGCAGCCAGCTCGTCCCTGTGGTAGCAGGACAGGCAGGAGGGACAGTGGCTTGCCTGACAGGACTGTCCCCAGCTACATTTGGTCAGCAAGAGCTGTGTCATCTCTGCCTGACATGACCGGCTTCCTTTCTTCCTGTAGATAAGTGATTTCTTTTAAAAATAAATCTTGTAAAATTAGACTTCCTCTGTTTCATTTTTCTTCTATCCCTCCTTTCCTTTCTTTTTTTTCCCTTCCATTCTTTCAAGCACCAAA
Source organism: Ctenomys sociabilis (assembly GCA_004027165.1). Taxonomy (NCBI): domain Eukaryota; kingdom Metazoa; phylum Chordata; class Mammalia; order Rodentia; family Ctenomyidae; genus Ctenomys; species Ctenomys sociabilis. Next base: position 22,463 of record PVKA01017911.1, on the reverse strand, counting down.
TGCAGCAGTTTTCATTTATTTATTTGCCCTGATCTTTCTCTCATTCTATAAAGTTCTGTCATTATGATTGTATCTTTATGTAATTTTATGTTGTGTACTTTTACTTAATACTCTTTCATAGATATTTTTCTATGTTTTTGTAAGTCCTCAGAACTAAGGGCTGTGTCATTCTCTATTTTATTGGTAAGTAACTGTTCACCTAACAATACCACTAATGTTCAAATGAAGTTTTTTTTTTTCTGAAATCATTTAAAATAGATGCTTCATAAGCAACTAGTTTTCTTTCCCCCTTCTTCTTTGTGTGTTTCCTAGTGGCAAATTCTGAGGGTTGGTTGTTCTTCTTGAGTTGTGTTGTCAAGGGTCCCCTGACAGAAGGCTCAGGCAGCGCATGTGTATTCCCATTTCCCAGGTGCTTCTATGCCAGAGGTGCTTTGACGGGAGAAGAGCTAGCGCTGATGTTTACTGGTTCCATTTCATTTGCGTTATTAGCTCGGTTTGCATGCACCAGTGCTGCCCGCTATGCCCGCTACAGACAGGAACAGACACAGATGCCCGGATGTGGCTTTCGTTCTGTCTATCCAACTGTGTGGCTCTGGACAGATACTGAAATTCTCCAATGTTTGATTTCCTGTTGTTTTATTTTCCTTATTTAGTGTTTTATTTTTGTGAGGCACTAGGAGACAAAAAGCAAGGGTACAACATTTTACTGTCTAGATACTTGAAAAACTGTATTTAACCCTCACAACAGATCGACTGGGTAAACATTATCACCATTTTAAATTTAAAAAAGTTGGAGTCCATATAATAAAACCCTATCCCATTTCAAGCCCCTCTCTTTGTCTGTGAGTGTATTACATTTCATGTAATGCTTTCATATTCTTTCCTTCCTGTCTATGGGGAGCCTGACAGTGGTTGCATAAGTCACAGGGGACTATTTGTTTATTAGCTCAGGTTTGTGGTAGGCGGGGCTTCACTCCCCGGGTGGGGCTAGTGCTTGCTGCGCGACACAGCTTCGCTTCCTGTTCCTCCTATTCCCTTTCTCCTCTGAGAAGGATCTACCTCCCTGCTTTCTGCTCTTTATTTATCATTTGGGTTTCTCACACAAGAGAAACCATGCAGTATTTAAACTTTTCTGTTGATTTATAGGCCCATCAACAGATGGCTGGATAAAGAAAGTGAGCCACTGAGCTATAACGAAGGACACATTGGAGTCATTTGTAGCAAAACGGATTCACCTTGAGCCCTTAATACTAAATGAAATAATTCTGGTTTTGATTGGACTCAACTCTACCTAATCATATATAATATAAATATCCTCCCGTTGATTCACTCCACCATGACTGCAGAATTTTCTTCCTCTCTCCATCCTTTCCTCCCTTCCTCCATCTCTCCCTCATTCCCTCCTTCCTTCCTCCCCCTCCCTCCTTTTATCGGTGCTGGGGTTCATCCCTGGAGTACCCACACCTACGAGGCAGGGGTTGCCTCTGAGCCCCATCCCCCTCTCAGGGAACTCTTAAGAAGTTCGTGCTATCAGTCTGCATCACAGGCCGGCCAAATAGCTCAGTGGATTAAAGCACCTGCAAGAGGGTGCAGGGGTGTCTGGGGTTCAATCCCTGGGCCTGCTGTGCCAGCCCCACCCCTGGGGGCATGCTGAGGAGGCAGTTGAGACTGGGCGTGGTGGTGCACACCGGTAATCCCAGTTAAAAAAAAAATAAAAGACTGTTTGCAGTCTGTGTCACACCCAGGCAATTCTCCCCGCAACCTGGAAGGTGGCCGTATTTTCATTTCTCAGAATAACAGTCTGGTTCCTGCTCTGTTTGGCTGTGTGACACCGTCCCCTTTTGAGCCTGGTCTCAAGCATGAGGCCAAACACCAGGTTTCAAAAGTACGTTTTTTCCACCTATTAAACTGTCGCAATCAGGGGACCTGGATTCATGGAGAAGACGTTTTGGTTCCCGTCTTCTAATCATTTGAGCTCCTTTGTCGTCTAGGTGCTGAGTGATGGCGGCTTTCATGTCTTGTCTGTGGACTACAGAGGTGGGTGTGAAGAACAACATGCGAAGGGGTCTCCATGCCCAGAAAGCTCTGGCGGCCCTGTGTTTGGAAGGAATGATATTGTGATTGCCTTTTCCTGTCTCCAGGGTTTGGAGACTCCACGGGGAGACCCACGGAGCAGGGGCTGGCAGCGGATGCTATTTGTGTCTATCAGTGGGTCAAAGCGAGAAGCGGCCGCACCCCTGTGTGCCTGTGGGGCCACTCTCTGGGCACCGGGTGAGTGCGAGCTGGGTATGCGGCCTTCGGTGCGAGCTGGGTATGCGGCCTTCGGAGGGCAGCGGGGCTCCAATGTCCCGCGGAAGGCAGGGGCAGCTGCGGAAGGGCGCGCTAGGCGACAGCGCTCCTCTCTCAAGGCGGAGAGCCTTCCCAGTCCCTGATGCTGAAGACTGTTATGTATCACGCAGTCACTAAGCCCAAGCCTCAATTTACGATTCTCCTGCCTCAGCCACCCAGAGTGCTGGGATTCGAGGGTCTCCTTGAGAATTTTAAGAAAAGGGCCCTTGATTTAGATTCTCTCTGGAACCCCTGCAACCTGTGCACAGTTGTGCGCATGTGGATTTCCTAACCAAAGGGCCTCATCTTATTTTTATTTTATCTTTTGTATTTTAGGGAAGGGACTACAGGGTGTTCAGGGTCTCACTATAGATCAGACTCATAGTGATCAGCCAGCCTTCCAAGAGCTGGGATTACAGGCGGCTTGCACCCCCTGTCTCAATTGCTGTCTCAGCGTGCCCGGGGGGCGGGGCCGCAAGGCAGGGTCCCCTTCCCCGCTCCGGCTTGCAGGCGCTTTAATCCGCTGAGCTATTGGGCCAGCAGGCCCCTGAGCCTCATTTTAGATGCTGTGTCTTGTCCTATTTACTCTACTGCTAAATTCATCTACTTGACTATAACCTTCACCGATGTGCAAATTGTCATTGTTTTATAGAGTCGCAACAGACGCTGCCAAAATCTTGGAAGAGAGAGGTAATATATGCTTACACGCTTACCATTTCCAGGGCTGAGAATATAAAAAGGGTCAAGGGGCTGTCCTGTATACTTTGGAGGTACAGGTACCTAGCGCATGTCCCTGTTGGATAGTTTCTATCAGAGTAACAGGCTTTCTCTATTCCCCTTCATATAATATAAAATGATGGCTGCTTTCTAAGCTATGGCATTAGTATTCTAAAGGTTAAAATTACATTCAAGATTCCTTTTCCTAAAATGATGTAATTAACTTGAATTATAGGATAGAAAAACAATACATTAAGAAATGATAGGCAGGACTTGCTTTCTGTAGCAAGGTTACATAATATTATATTAGTATTTCTCAGAGTGACCTGAAAATAGCTTGCATTGGAATCTGTTGAGTGTGCGTATTTAATTGCATGTTTCTTGGATACTAGATGGTTGATAGGTTAGAAACTCTGTGAATAGGGCCAGCTTATGTCTTTTTCAAGATCTAAAATTAGAATTTATTCCATACATAAAGAAGTTGGATAAATAAAAATATTTGTTACCCTAATACTAGCCATTTAAAAAATTTCAAAGCCCAGTATCTGCTTTAAACATTTCTTCTTTTTCCTTTATTTTGATGCTTGGTTTTTAGTGGGGATGGAGCCCGGGGCTTTGCGTGTGCTAGGCAGGCACTACCACCAAGCTATACTCTCAGCTCCTTTTACTTTAATTTTGTATGTCTAGTTGTTTTTCATTTAAGCACTAGCAAATGTCTGTAGAAAATAACAGATTGAAGAAGACTGAAAACTTCTGGAAACAATTTGCTTTTGTGCTGAGAAGCAGTGATGGTAGGGACACATCACTGCAGTCTAGGAAAAGTAGAGCTGCTTTGAACTGGGGTTTAGACTCCTCATTGGTTCATTTCTGGCACAATGCTGCTAACACGTGGTCCTTCAGCATCAGAGCCAGGGGCTGAGAGTTCACAGGTCCTGTTTGCCAGATCATGGACTGTAATTCCTGTCCTTTTGGTTCTGTGAGAATATTAAAAAGTCTACATCCACTCCCTCCCCCTCCTTTCCTGTCCTCTCCCTTTCCTCTATTTTCTCTTTTCTTTTTCTCTCTTCCTCTGTTTTCCTCTCCCTTTCCCTTCCTTCCCTTCTCTTTTCCTTCTTCCCTGTCCTCCCCCTCTCTCCTCTACTTTTCTATTTCTTTTTTTTTTGTGGTAAGAGAATTAAACACAGGACGTCTGCCCTGAGTTATACTCCCATCCCTCTTTATTTTTATTTTGAGACTGGGCCTATATTGCCCAGGCTGGGCTCAAATTTGCCTCAGTTTCCCCCTGTACTGGGATTGAAGGCATGCACCATCATGCCTAGTGCCTGTTTTTCTTCTTTCTTTCTTTCTTTCTTTCTTTCTTTCTTTCTTTCTTTCTTTCTTTCTTTCTTTCTTTTTCTTTTTTTTTTGTACTTAGGACAGGTCTACAGGTCTACTGCACAGATAAGACTCAGACTCATAGTGATTCTCCTGTTTTCAGCTCCCAAGAGCTGGGATTACAGGCAGGTGCCACTGCGCCTAATCTCAGTCCCCATTTCAACATGTCCTGGGATTGGGGCCGGCATGGCACGCTGGGGGATGGAACCCTGGCCACCATGCTGTGCCTCAGCATGTCTGTTGAGCTATCTGGCCAGCCCATCTATTTAGTTTCTAATTCCATCAAGCCACCACAGTTGCTTTCAGTTTAACTGCTTTGAGGGAGAATGCAGCTGAAGTTCTTCAGGCTTTTAGTTACTAATACTTTGTGTTGTTTGCATTATTTTTAAGGATGTCCAGTGGACGCCATTATGTTGGAAGCTCCATTTAGCAACATATGGGTTGCGAGTCTCAACTATCCCTTGCTACAGGTGAGCCCCTGGTTCTTCAAAGAAAGAACCAGCAGTGGCCCCAAAGCCATCTCTACCCATCTGTATCTATTAACTCTCTTCCTTTCCATGGCTGGTTTTATTTGTTACTAAGTTATTTTAACTTGTGTCAAAATTTATTAGCCAGCTGCAATGAAAGAGGACACGATTTAGTTTTGAATTTTAACAGGTTAATGGCTTATTAAGAATAAGCAAAAACGTTTTTTCAGTTTTGTTTTCTCATTAATTGTAGTTTTATAAGTTTTAATATCTTGAATCACCTTAGGTTTGTAACTGTCATTCATATTTAAAGTGAAAATAGACTTCCATACATCATTTTTAGCCCCATGAATGTCTGCATATGCATCTTATGATTTTATCACAAGGAAATTTCTAGGAATTCAAGGAAGATGTGAAATGTAGTACATAGTATTCTACACAGAGAACACACACTGCCCAAGAAAATAAAGTATAAGGAATTGGGCAATATAGTTTTAAAAATCTTATGTGATTATTAATTTTATAGTGTGTCCCATAGAAATGGTAGCAGGTGTGTGTGTGTGTGTGTGTGTGTGTGTGTATGACAGAGAGAGAGAGAGAGAGAGAGAGAGAGAGAGAGAGAGAGAGAGAGAAAATGGGAGCTTTAGAGGCTACATGGCCTCAGTTTGAAAATTGTGATGCTCCAAAGGATCATGGAGGGGGCCAGGGAGATGGCTCAGTGGAATAAGTGCTTCCCTGGCAAGCACAAGGGCCTAAGTTCAATCACCAGTTCTGAAAAAAGAAAAAAAAAAAAAGGATCACAGAGGTATTTTACCCTGTCTACTTTCTCAATTTCTGTATAGCATACTAGCATAGAACTTTCTGAAATTAACTATTCTCAACTCCCTACTTTCTGAGCTAGCCAGTTCACAGAATCACAGAATCTTGAAAATGCCATTACTAATTAAATCTTGATATTATATAAGAAGCTTTTCTATGACTGAAAATATTAAGTTATTCAGTTGAATGTTGACTAGTTCAAGATATAATAAATACAGCATGTTCAATTGGTTCTAGGCAAGTGATATTTTTACTATAATAAGTAACTGAAATATATATATATATATATATATATATATATATATATATATATATATAGTCTTTATTTATTTGGTACTGGGTCTTGCTACACAGCCCAGAAATGTACTGATCCTCCTGTCTCAGCCTCCCGAGTGCTGGGATGACAGGTGTGCACCAGTATGCCCAGTTTTGGTGGCTTCGGGGGGGTGCCAGGGCACGCATGGCATGTACTGGGCATCGGACCTGGGTCTTTGTGCTTGCTAGGCAGGCACGTATGCCACCGAGCTATCTCCCAAGCCCATGTCCCAGTTTTGTAAGCCTCATTCTATGTAATCCTTGTTGGTAAGGTGTAAAGCTTAGATTTTTAGGGTGGTTCTATCAATGCCTTTTTTTTATGGTGTTATAATCTGCAGGTGAATTTCTAAAGAATATAGTTTTTTCTAGCTTTGGACTTTATATTTAAATATAATTATAGCTTGTATTCTGTTTTTTTAATACTATGTTTTATTTTTGGGATTTTTTCTTGATGTGGAGAGTTATTGTTGGATCATTTTCATGACTACATATAGTAATATTTCTTTTGGGGTTTGGGTTTTTATTTTGGTACCAGGAATCGAACTCTGGACCTTTTGCTTATTTCATTACATAGTCATAGCACAATGAAATGGGCTAGTTCGCTGCTGTGGATACCTAGATCCCTTTCAGCTTGGGGCAACTAATAATTTTGTTGCTTGGGGGAGATGGATCAGTAGCATAAGTGCTTGCCTGGCAGGTGCAAGGGCCTGAGTTCAATCCCTGGTTCCACCAAAAAAAAAAAATCATTGCTGAAAATATTCTTGAACCCACATTCTGCAAACATGGGGAAAATCTTCAGTGGTTTGTACCCTAGGAGTAGAACAGTTCAGGCCTAAGCAAGCACCTGTTGAGCCTGGATAGGCAGCCAAGTAGTTCTCCAAAGGGACTTTCCCACCTTGCTCTGCCAACCAAGGATGAAGATTCCAGGTGCATCACACCCTTACCCTCATCTAATTGGCCTCTTATGAAATACTTGTCCTCGTCTTTTATCAGTTCAGCTGTAAGTCATTAGAAAAGCACCTGTACTGCATCTATAGGCCAGTATTTTGTTTTGCCTTTTTGCTCTCTTAATAAATAGTATATCAGGAAAGCGCTGGGGACAGATAGCTCAGCAGATTAAAGCACCTGCTTAGGCAGATGCAGTGATTGGGGTTCAATCCCCAGCCTGCCCTCCTGGCCCTGCCCTGGTGTGCTGAGATAGTGACTGATACTGGGCGTGGAGGCGCATAACTGTAACCCCAGCACTTGGGAGGCTGAAAACAGGAGAATCACTACAAGTCCAATCTGTGTAGACCCTGTGTAAATATATTAAAAAAGTATATCAGGATAAAGAAGCTGTTCCTGAATATAATATGGAGCAGTTTATTAATACATTTCTTTGTAATGAATACTTCTGTGTCTTATATTTTAAAAAACCCACTGCTTGCTCAAATATTAGGAAGATGTTTTTCTGTATTATTTTCTAAAAACTATTCTTTGATAGTTGTTTTTGGTAAGAGATTTAGTCTGTAGCAAAGCCTCTATGATCAGAAGAGGCAATCTCCCTGCAAAGGTTTTGTTGGAGGGCACCTCACTACACTGCCCAGGCTGGAGTACAGTGGCTATTCACAGGCGCGATCCCACTACTGATCAGCAGGGAGTTTTGACCTGCTCCGTTTCCGACCTGGGCCGGTTCACCCCTCCTTAGGCAACCTGGTGGTCCCCCGCTCCCGGGAGGTCACCATATTGATGCCGAACTTAGTGCGGACACCCGATCGGCATAGTGCACTGCAGCCCAGAACTCCTGGACTCAAACGATCCTTCCACCTCAGCCTCCCGAGTAGCTGGGCCTACAGGTATGCACCACCATGCCTGGCTAAAGATGCCATGAAGTTAAAGATGCTTGCTGATTAACAACACCAGGCAAGATGAGGATGGGGCGGGAGTTGTATCATGAAGCACCTGAGAGCCAATGCAGGGCTTCCACGGACACCTCTCACTCTCGTGACCCCATCCCATCCTCCCAGCATCTCAAAGTGTGGTGGCATCATTGCTTCTAGTTAGAGATGAGGTTTACAGGCTTGTGGAATTGCGCATGCCTGATGAGAAAAGGCCATCTAACTCCAAGGAGCAGCTAGGGTGCGGCAGCCCTGGAATGCAAGGTGGTGGCCAGATGCGATGGGCTTGCTGTCAAGCTAGCACTTGTTTTTAGTAGATAGCCCCACCTCTCCAAGCTTTATAGTAGCAGACTTTGCATGGCTGGTATTTTAAGACTAGTTATCTGGTAGCATTATTCAAGATAGAGGAAAGTAGGAAGGCCATTAGGAGCTGTTTGCCATGGTCTGGTCCAGAGGGGATGGAGGATGTAACTGTTCAGTCTCCAAGGGCGGCCCTGGCTGGTAGGGAATGAGCAGGTGTGGTGGAAGGGGACTTGGGTGTGATTTCTTCTTCCACCTTCAGAATTTGTGATGAATCTTTGAAGGGCTCCTCTTACTGAATTTCCTTTGGAGGAGTCCTAATTCCAGGAGGGAGGAAGCAAAGCAAAGAGCAAGCAAGCAAACAAACAAATCTGGCCCTGGCGTGAAGGAGGGGGAGAAGGATGAAGGGGGCAGTGTCACGTCTCACCCAGTGCCTGCCTGCAAGTCGTCCGCGGTGAGAACGCAAGGCACAGGCCACACAAGTCCCAGGAAACCCAGGAGGTTTTGGGAGTAGCAAACCTGTGCCCGGCTGGCGAGGCAGGAGGCATCTCAACGGCCGCCAGCCGCCCTGATGCACCCACTTGGTTACCGAAGGGCATGAAGTACTCTCGTAAGGCAGAAAAAAAAAACTGTTTAAAAACATCATGTTAGAAAGTCACTATTCTCTATAGCTGATCACAGTTCATCTTAGGAGAGGATAAGAAATGACGTTATTATAGCTGTGGGGCAAATTTTGAAGATTTATTTTTCTTTTTAAAAAAATGATGAGGCTGAAGTTTTTATCAACTCCAACTCATCAATTTTTTCCCTTATTCCCCCTTCGGGGTGATGCGCCTCTTCCTATATCATAGGGCCCTTCGGTCTAGTTTTTTTGTACAGTAAAAATATGCATGATGTTGCTGGTCTTTCCTCTTTGCCAATCTAATTTAAGATATAAAATTGGAAGCTCAGGTACACTAAGAGGAAGTGACAGATAATGGCTAAAAGTGTACACCTGAGATGCTTACACAATAGAGCCCGCCCATCTTTAGCAAATATGTACTGAGTGCCTATCACACACCAAAACATTTTCTAGGACCTGAGGATATCACAGAGAAAAAGAAAAGTCTGGGTTCTCCTTTAATGAAACAGGCAGAAATGTGCAATAAGAAAATACCCGCTAGCGCTGCAAAAGCAATAAAATGATGTGATAACAGCAGAGGGGTAGGAGCCAGGAGTTAATAGCTGCTTAGGAGAAATCTGTGAAGAAACCTCCCCTGGGCTGACACTTGAGTCCAGAGAAGCCAGTTATGCTGGCAACATTCAGAGGCTGTAGGCCAAGAGAACAGGAAAGGCGAGTGCCTTGCGGTGAGATCGAACTTGGCACCCTGTGGAAGCAGAGGCAGCGACGCCTCAAGGTGGCCAGGAAGGAGCTCAGTGACAGGCGGGAGGCAGCCACAAGCGAGCTGCTGCAGGGCCTCCAGCGCCAAGGTGGCATCGCGTCTGATTTAATCCAAATGGATGACAGAGGACCAGTGTGGAGACAGGTGCCACTTGGGATGGTTGGCAGTGTCCAAACACAGAGTGAAGGTGGCTTGGGAGGGGCGAGAGTGGAGGAGAGGAGCGAGTGGGGGTGGGGAACAGAGTGGGGCCGAGTGCCCAGGGTCTCCCTGACCTTTACCCCTCCTTTCACTTGAAATGAATCTTTTTTAGAGCATATGAGCTAATTTACTTTTATCGAAAGTAAAAAATCGAAAAAGTGGATTTGGAGAGCTTTTTAGTTACTGGGCTTTGCAGTTACAGAAAAAATTCGCTACATGTAGATACATTCGCAGCTCTGTGGTCACCGTTCAAACCTAAGATGTCTTTTAAAGCTTTGTTGTATTAAATCACATTCAATAGTTTCTTCTGTTCCACTTTTCTCAAACCGATTACCTAGGTATTGCGTACTTTTACCACAACTTTGGACAAATCGGAATTTTTTTTCCTACTGGTTACTTATGTTGTTAGTAGGAATAATCTTTATATTTTACCTACCTGTGCTTCTTTATGAGCAGAGAGGGATAAAGGTTTGTGGTGTACGTCGTGTTGAAACAAGACAGAAAGTCAAAGCCAAGTATTACCCATGATTCTCTAGGATGGCAGGAAAATGTCTGACTTGTTGCCTTATTTGTGTGTGTGTGTGTGTGCGTGTGTGTATGTGTGTGACTTACTTTGCTCCTTTTTTCCCCTAAATTCTTCAATGTGGCATGAATTACACTTTAAAATCGTAAAAATTTTGAGTTTTTCCTATTTAGACAATCACTACTCTCTATGTTAGTACAGTGAAAGATGACAAATGACATAGCTGTGTGTCAGAGATTAATGGTTTCTTTTTGTTTTTTAAAAATAGATTTGCCGGAAGTTTCCAAGATGTTTTCGTACACTCATAGATTCTCTAAAAGAAGACAGAATAGTCTTTGCTAATGATGAAAAGTAAGTTAATGATGAAGAGATGTCTGTTACCATTATGGGAGGCTGAGATTAACTACCATGTTACTTACTGGATGACAAATCAGAATCACTAGAATATGATATGCTAGGATGTCATTTGGGCTTACGTAGGCAGGAGGTTTTGGGATGCAGTTTATATAAATGTTTAGCATTTCTGGTTTCCTTATATCTTCATCAATCTTCTTTCTGAAGATTCTTCTTTCTCAAAAATTCTTTCTAATTTGGAAAGAGGGTTATCTATTTGCAGCCAATGCTCGAGCCCAGTAACCCTAAAGGTATCCCTGACTTCTAGGCCAAATTCCTGTAACCCAAGCCCACTTAATACCCAACCTACTAACCTGGCAGCAAATTGGGTGGCTAGCAGTTGGCAAGTTGGCCTCTCACAGGTGCAGATTTTAAGAATACTTCCAAGTAGGCAGCTGCCAATAACACACTTGGGAAACCTAACACTGTCAGCATAACATTGGGTGAGAGTGACAGGGATTGCTGGTTATCAGAGATTATTATTATTGTTGTTGTTGTTGTTGTTGTTAATTTGTGATACTGGGGATCAAACTCAGGACCTTGTGCTTATCAGGTAGCTGCTGAGCTGTCTCCCCAGCCCCAGTTATCATAGTCTAGGATAGGGAAATATTATTTGAGGAAGTCATTGGAGAGGAAAGTCATTCTTTGTGTCATACCTTTCATCAATTACTGAACTAGGATCCCAACTGGAAGCTGATGAAACCCAGCTTCTACTTGCAATGGGGAAAAATAAATTACTACAAAAAGGTCTCTGTTGTTCTGGGGTTGCTTTTGTTATTTGGTGATTTAGAGTTATTTTGTTTTTTAGCCTTTTTGGATGCAGGACCTTTGTGCTAAGCTACATTGTGAGTCCTTTCCTTATTTCTTATTTTGAGACAGGGTCTCAGCAGTAAGTCACTGAGTTACCTAGACTGGGCTCAAAGTTGTGATCCTCCTGCCTCAGCCTTCCAAAGTACTGAGATTACAGGCCTGTGCCACTGTGCCTGGACTTTTATAGCTTTGTAATGAAAATATTTCAGGCTTTATAAAATAAGAAATAAAGAAAAATTCAGGATTTTTTTTTAAAGTAAGGTATACTGTTCAATGTTTCAGTATTCTTCAATATTTCCAGATACCATCTAGAAGTAATTTAAATCAATTAAATACTTGATAGCACTGTATGCACAAATAATAGAGAGGGAAAGTGGACTGGAGCAGAAACTATTACATGAAGTTGTCTCTATATGAAATTGTCATTCCTTGAACAGAAAGAGGTTTATTATGTTTTGGGCAAGCCTCATGTCTTGCTAACATGGCTAAGTTAAATCTCATGGTACAGTTCCTGAACTGAATGCTTTTCTCTTGCTTGTCCCTAGTGTTAAATTCCTGTCTTCTCCCCTTCTCATCATACATGGAGTGGATGACAGAATAGTGCCTGTAGAAGATGCAAAAAAGGTAAACTAAGAGTGTAGGGTAGATGGAAACACACTATACATATTTTACTTTTCTTTTTCCATCCACCTGGATTAGCACTTAAGAGAAGATCTATGATGCTATAAGGGCTTCTTCTTTTTTTTTTTTTTTTGTATTTTAGGGAAGGGTCTACAGTGTGTTCAGGGTCTCACTACTAGATCGGACTTGGGACTCATACTGCCTGTTTACACAGGCGGGCACCACCATGCCCAGTCTCAATCCCCATCTCAGTGTACCCTAGGGGCAGGGCCTGCACAGCAGGCTTGGGGATTGAGCCCCCCTGCCCCTGCACCTGCTTGTAGGTGCTTTAATCCACTGAGCTATTTGGCTGGCCCGCTATAAGGGATTCTTTAGGCCCCTAAATAACCTGGCCTACAAATTGCCCATTAGCTGGCTACTGAGCTCAAAGGAGTGTTTTGGGGGCTACTCAGCCACTCATCTGGTCCAAGCGACAGAGGCTCCGGGGCTGGTGTGGAAACCTTTGCATAGGCTCTACAAAGGCAAATTTTTTTTTTTCCATCAGACAAACCCCTAATAGAGTGGCCCATATCATCCCTTATATCTTTGCAGTGAGGTGCAGGCAGCAGAAGGATGAGCATTTGTCAGTATTCTGTAGTAACTCTGTGGCATCCTGTCCCCTAGCTGGCCAGGCGCCTTGGGGGTTGGCGCTGGGGGTCTGGAGAGTCCCATGTCTCTGACTTAATGAGACAGGTTTTTCATGTTGGTTGTTTCTGCCTTTTAGGGAATGTATAGCAAATGTATGATTTGAAATGCCCAGCCCTGAGTTTCTGCCTCTGTCTCTTACAGGTCTATGAATCTGCATATGCTGCCTACAGGCACAAAGAGAGGGTCAAGATGGTCATCTTTCCTCCTGGCTTCCGACACAACTATCTTTGTAGAAGTCCCATGTTTATACCAGTCTTGAGGTAAGAATTGCTTTGCTAAATGATTGTCTTCCTATAAAGGCAACTTAGGTTGCTTTGGTTTACTGGGAGCAGGAGGAGAAAGAAGAGGAAGAAGAAGAGAAGGAAGAGGCAGAGGAGGAGGAGGAGGAGGAGGACGAGGAGGAGGAGGAAGTGCCAGCTGATCCGGGTCTTTTTTCTGCAGGGATTTCCTGAGCACACAGTGGGCATGAGGTCTGAGAGCAGCAGAAATCTTCAACTGAAGACCTATGGGGTGGACTTTCCTGATGCAACACTGAACAAGGCTGCGGAGAGGAACTGTGGGCTTGCATGCTTCCTCAGGTTGCTTGTTATTTTTAAGAAGGAAAGCATGGATGCTGGGCAGTGTGGAGTGTGGAGTCATAACTGGTTACATTTCAGATCCCATGTACAATAGATAGTCAACAAGCATTCTGGGAATAGGTCTGTTGCTGTGGCTAGGCATCTTGTGTCTGCCCCCAGACCCCTATGAGACCCACTCACCACCATGATGGTTTTAGGAGGTAGGAGGTCCTGAGGGCTGGGCTCCCATGAACAAGATTAGTGAAACAGGCCCAGAGAACCTCTGCCCTGTAGAGGACACAGTGAGAAGGCCCCATCCAGGATGCAGCCTGGCCCTCACAGGTCACCAAATCTGCCAGGTCCCTGATCTTGGGCTTTTCATCTCCAGAACTGTGGTAAATAAAATTTCTTTTGTTTATAAGTCATCGAATTTATGGCCCTCTGTTGTAGAAGCCTAAATAGACTAAGACAGTAGTGGTCTTTTGTTTGACTTAGACAGCAGTGTGAGAAATGTGTTTCAACACAGTTAAAGCACTTCTCTTTCTCTCTCTGTCTGTCTCTCTTGGTCTCTTGTCTGTCTCTCTTTTCTTTTTGTGCTATCGGGGTTGAACTCAGGACTTTGCACTTGCCAGGCAGAGCTTATGCCACTGAACTATATCCCTAGTCGAATTAAAGCATTTTTGGGACTGGAGAGATGGCTCAGTAGAATAAGCACTTCCCTTATTTTTTGGTGGAATCCCCTGTTCCACCAAAAAAAAAAAAAAAAAAAAAAAAGAAAAGAAAGAAAAAAGCATTTCTATTTTATTTTAGTTAATTTAATGGCACTAAAAAACTCCCGGAAATTTTCTAGCCTTTTGAATAGTTTTAGGAAGAGTCCCAGCAGGCTACTGATATGTTATCAAATAATATGCTTTGACACTCATGCAGCCCTTGGAAATTGACACTTTATTTTTATCCCCAAATATAGTCATGTACTTTCCCCACTCCCAAACATACTTAAGTAATATCAGCTGACAAAACATAAAACAAAATCAACAAATGTTGTGAAAGCATTTAAGTTCAATAAGAAACTCTATTTCCTATGGACAGTTTATAATTCCATTCCGTTGACTTTGTTGACCTCATTGCTAGATTCTTTGGACAGGGAGATCTTTAGATCCGAAGGTTCCATGTTCCAGATGTCCCGGGCGTATTCCTTAATTGTCCGGTCACTGGAGAATTTTCCTGAGGCAGCTATGTTTTTGAGCACCATCCTGTTCCAGGCTTTTGGAGTCTGTAAACACATATGTACACAGAGCCAAGGGTGTGAGTGGCCAGAGGCCTGAGGCGGACATCAGATTGAGCTCACCGCGTAGGGAAATGACAGAACTTCACTGAGCTATTATGCACGCACTCCACAGTTGGTAAACAGGTGGGGCAGACTGCATTTTTCTCATATTAGAATATACTTCTCTTAGGAATCAAAAAGGAGTATTTCTCATTTTAAGAGAAATCAAGGTTGTACGTAGTTCCATAGCTGATAGCTCCTGTTGTGGTTACAATGTTCAGACATGAGCACCACATTCCATGTGCTTTATTACGAATGAACCAATGTCTTTTTAAACTATGGAGGAGACAAATACTTATGCCATATCAAGAGATTCAACCTGCTGCTCATGCTGCTTCTAAGCTCTATGCTCGAATGTTCTTTGCCAGTGTGATGCAGGCAGGCAGGCCATGAAAGGATGCGTTGACCCAGTTTGCTGTGTTTGTTCTTTCTAAAGGTACATGTCCCTGGAGGTTGACATGGAGGTCCAGAGGCTCTACTGGGGTGAACTAAAGCTTTATTCTAAAAAAATAACACCTCAAAATTTTGTATTAAAAAGATTATAAAAAGACATTTCATGTATGGCCTCATACTTTTGTAAAGAATGCTGAGCCAGGCATGGTGGCACATGCATGCATTCCCAACACTCGGGAAACCTGGCTTCAGGGTTGCCATGAGTTCAAGACCAACGTGGACTACCTTATGAGACCCAGTCCCCAAATGCTCCCCAAACAAAACACCCCCCCATATACTCTGATGTTATTTGAAGTTAACAATGCATTACAAGTATTTAATGTATATAAGTATCATCATGCCTTCAGGTGCTGTAAAGCAGAGCCTGAAACTATATTTACTCAGGCTTTGTAAGATTTATTATAATAAAAGCAAATAAGAGCTTCTACTTTCCCCTTGATTCCACTATTGGAATGGATAATGGCTAGACTCCATGCTATGCAGGTCATGTTTTCTGAGCCTCCCTGAGAAAATTATTGAAGAGTGGAAAACTGTAATTTGCACTAATGAGCAAGCCAGGCCGGGTCAAAATGAGGCCCACATTGGCCTCTCTGGACTTGGGCCATGGCTTACAGAGAAGATGCACAATGTGAGCTGACAGCTACAGCTGTCCTTGTATTTATGCACATTTTCCTTCCCTGCTCTGTTTCTTTACTTTTCTTGAGGTGGCCCACCCTTTTCCTCCAAGCTCGAGTCCACAAGGGCTGTGTGTATCCCTTAGCTTCACCCTGTCTCTGCTCTCTGTCCTCACAGCCGTTAGCTTGGACTCACTGTACGGGGTCTACAGAGACTAGGGGCACTGGTATAATTCAGAAAGAAAGCAAAGGCTTGGAAGTAGCACAGGCCTTGAATGGCCCTATTTTACAACCCCCTGGGAACATCCGGGGAGGCTGTAAGGCCTGCCCATCACTTGTCTTGGGAAAGAATAGAACACAATGTTAGTGATGCCACTCGCTCAGGAGTCTTGGCACGGAGCTCTCCTCCTGAAGGAACTGCTCTGAGACTCCTGTGGTTCACTGAGAGTCACGCCTGTCACAGGTCACCCTTTCCACCTCTATACCTAGAGGACTCTTGGATAAAGACAGAGGACTTCACGTGGAGGCTCACTCACTGGCTCTTGCCCTTTACAAAAATTTCAGACATTGTGGTCTTTTTTTGTTGCTCTTTCTTTAAAAATTTAAGCACAAAGGACCCTCTATCTTCACCTTTATGTTCTACTCATGTAGCCCAACTCCATGAGTAGTCCAGGAGAGGTACTTAGTTTGCAATTGTCAAATATCGGGGTGTCAGTTCAGTAAACTAAGGTATAGCCTTAGAAACATTCTGGCAGGATTTTCAAATACTGGTGGTGGATCTCACCCACTCCTGGGTCAGAAGTTCTGTGGGCAGAGGGGTGGCAGCATCTCTGTACTTCGGGACAGCTGCCCTGGTGACAGTGGTGTGGGGGTTTTTGCCCAGGCCATGGCCCAGTGCTCAGCACCGTTCCCCAGCTCCATCATCTCTCTGAGGCTTTCCTAGCTGCTGGGATCTCCTACACTGTCGGTGCTCAAGAAATGATGAGTAAGCCGGGCGTGGTGGCGCATGCCTGTAATCGCAGCACTCGGGAGGCTGAGGCAGGAGGATTGTTGTGAGTTCGAGACCAGCCTGAGCTACAAAGTGAGCTTAAGGCCAGCCTGAACTGCATAGTGACACCCTGTCTCAAAAAGACAAAAAAAAAAAAAAAAA